>JABEEM010002997.1:0-12553 GCA_013363185.1 Fusarium secorum | reverse complement strand
TTCCCATCCACCACAATACCATCAAGATCGCCTTTCTGTGACTGAATAACACGTTGATCAACCCGCGTCAGGCGGCCTACAAAAAGGTATATTAGACAGGATTTGAGTAGCGAAGAGAGCGATTGAGAGACTTTTAAATACCATTTTCTCTGCATTTTTAGCTATTTATTTGACAAAGTTGTGTTAAAATATTGTAAATAGATCGATGGATTTTCTGAGTCTTGCAGATGGGTCGGTTACCAGGGGGGGTCGGTTACATGGGTGCTTGACTTAGGTACTAGAATACTATTACCTTGGGTAAGAGGCTCAAAATGCTCATCGCGTGGTAGAGCTGGTACAATCTGACTCACCCAACCAATAATTTGTGGTGCCCCAAAGCTAATCTTACAGCCAGTTGAAGTAGAATGAACCTGCATGCTTTGCTCACTAGCAGACTCATGAAAGGTACTCGATACCGACCAAGGCCCATAACCAACTGAAGCACCGCCTGAGTTGCTGTGAGAATCAAAATGCTCCTCTATATGCTTTGTGGCTCCTGTAAACTCGATAGTTGTATCGGCAGCCACAATGAAAGAAGTTGGGTAGGCTGGAAATTGGCTCCAGGTGGCAATTTCGGGGGCGTTCTGCTCCTTGATCATCTTGTGGAGTAGAATCGGCCCTGGGCTTAGCTTGACCCCCTTTGCGACCTCGATGTCAACATCACTAAAGAGCTCACCAAAAAGCCACGGGCGGTTGATGTTAACAACGAGGGCTGAAAAAGAAATGCTCACATCGCAAGCTGCCATGTCCTGCTGCATGGACCTGTGCGATTCGTCGTGGGAATATGATCCGCCGACTGACCAAAGCCCGAAGCCAACCGAGCCTCCAATCTTCATACCCCACTCTGACTCATTGGAGTGGTTCTTTACATCTGAAGCAGAGTAGGAAAAAGTGATGTTCGTCCATGGGTCTGCGTCTTGTGCAGTTGGAGGCTGGTCTGAAGGAGATTTGAAAACCGGATTGGCCATCTCCGAGCCTCGAGCAGCCAGCGTCGTACCTGCAGGTTCTTCTTTATTGTTATCATCTGGAGCTGTTGCCGCCACAATCACTGGTATACTTGTGGCGTTATTTGTATCGTTCGCAGCTTTGGCTTCCCGTAGGGACTTGAGTCTATCCCGCTCCTGCTTAATTTTGGTTTCCTTTGTGTCGAACCACTTCAGGGCATCTTCCTTGGTGCTGTCGGTAAGAACCATTTGCTTGTATTCATTCCAAGCTTGCTGGTTAACTTTATTCTCGTCTTGAGCAGTCTGAAGGCCTTTCTGAGCCGCAAGGACTTCCTCCTGGGCTTTCTCCTTATCAGCTGGCTTGCCTTGTTGAAGGTTATAAATGACGCCAGCTAAGGCCGCTTGTTTCTCGTACAAGATTCTCATTGCGTCCTCGACCTTCTTTTCAGTCTCGCTAGGGCTCTGCGACGGCGGTGTAGCACCTGCAACTGGGTACTGGGGCTTTCCATCCTTGTCGGCCTCAACCAGGGACTTTGCCAGCCCGTAAGAACCCAAGAGGCTCTCAAGTCGAGCTATTTCACTGTCAAGCTGAGCTAGGGTATACGTGCCGTTACGTTCATACCAGCCTTCCGCTTTGCGTTTGCAGTATGTAGCCCACTGGCTAGGGATGAGACTCACTCCATAGACCTCGCTAGAGCCTGTGGCATCTGGGATAGTAGAATTGCGTAGGGACTCTTTGCTATCTTCAATGCGGCTCATAATTGAATCAATATCAACCATGCCGAAGCTGTAGTCCACGTTATACTTCTGGCCATTGACGACCCAATCCATCCAAGCAGCTTGAACACTAGCCTTGAACATCAAGTAGGTCTCTTGATTCCAATTGCTTATGTACTCTTTTTGCTTGCTAATGTAATCAGGACTGGAACCAGGCGGGAACATTGTCTGGGCTCGTTCTATGTATAGCTGATTAGCTACGTAGTCACTGAAAAATATTATTAGGCATCAAGACTCTTTCAAAACTGTACAGAGCCTGTTTTTGTTAAGTTTCCGGGCAAACTTACCTTCAGCTTGTATCTTGGCTGCATCCCAAGCAGACTGTTCCTTGGCCCAAGCTAACTGCTTGTCGCGATATATCTCGACCACAGTTTCAACAGAACCTGGCTCAGTCAACTTGAGAAACTTCATAGCGTCGTCATATTCTGGATTTCCCGGGCTTCTGATTGCGTCGGCACCCGAGATAGTAGCCTTGACGGGAAGTAGAGCGTCAAGTGAGCGTGTGTAGCTGCGTGCAACACTCCTACCCGTATTTCCAATCTTTAAATGTTAGAAATTTTCATCAGAATCTGCGTGAAGCTCACCATGATTGAAGCAATAGGCATCATGCCATCCACTAAGGTGGCCTCGGCCTGCCTGACTGCAGTCGGGGTTGTCGCGTGTTTAGAAACATCCCAAACAAAAGAGCCCCCGTATTCATAATCGTCAAGGTCAATCACTGTTCCTGGAACGGCGATAGTCAAGTACTGCTCCGGGGCAACTGGAAGTGATGCAGCAATAGCATTTCGCAGGAGAGAGCTTACACTCGCGATGGAGGTGATAGCGTCTTGCTGGAGCGCTGCGAGATTATCAGACATGGCTTGGGTATCAAAAATTGAACTGGGGGAGAAACGTGTAGGAATATCGAAGTATGGTAGACAATTCAGTGTTAGATTTACTTCCTACCCGTCACCTTGTATTGGAATTTATGCTCCTCTATCACTAACAGCTTTGCTCACTTCTTACAGCCACTTGTACGTATTTTTCTTGGCACCTGGACACTTCCATTCCCTTAACGCCCTGTTTGAGGCAATCGCATACCAATATTTTAATTTGGATATGTGCACGTGTGATAGGCAGCTGAATCTTTCCATCAAAGACATGGTGTGATGTACTGAACATTCTTTCTGGCATTTCCCTGGCCAATGGGGATTCATCCCGGCACAAGCTATTGTTTTGGGCGCAATGCAGGATGGCGCCTGTATCACCAAACAGAGGATTGTGACTGTGCGGGATCTGCAGCCACTTTTGACTCCAACACAAAGTTACTTGACTGGGATGAGTCGACATCTGATGTCTGTGTCTATCCCAAGGATTATTGGTGTCACAAACTTAAAGAAGCTGTCACATTTCATAGGAGACGGCATGTACATCCGTCTTGGCGCTTCTGTCGGGTATTACAGGTGATGTGATGTACTATTTGTTCACTAAAACTGGGCAGACACGGCACGGCACATCCCTTTTCTCCCGGCCCCACAGCCGTTTTTAGAATGGCACAGAGCTACCTAGCGTTTTTAGAGTAACTGGAAGAATGACCCCGAGGTCAAGCCTCTCAACATTAGTCTAGACCGGCGGATTAGGAAGGATCGTACGACACTCCAGCTGAGATATTGAAACTAAGGTTTTTTATGCATAATCTTAGAGAACGTCTGTGTAGTAGCGGCACCCCTCGCAAGACGTTATTTGGACGAGGCTTTGTCCTTATCTAAGTAACTTTATTGGCATACACCGATTCGGATCTTGAACGTGAACAGAATACAATCATGCACAAACGCTATACCTACGATTTGGTTGCTGTTTGGAGCCTGCAGACGTACGTGCAAACCAGCTGGGACGAACTCTCAACGACCAGTATCTCCACTTTCTATAGCGATACGTCCTAATAAACATATTAATTTCTTATTCTCAATCGATTTTTTAGTACCGATGCTCTGCACTGCCGCACACTGTAGTCAGTTTATAAAAGGTGCCCATATATCGTCAATGAAATTAAAGAGGCATTAAGAATGCAAAGTTATCAGTAGAGTCAAATAACGCCTGCCATTGGCCAAGCACCCAAGCGCCTCCAATCAAGTTCACCTCATAATGCATCCACATATCTCCAGCAGTCGCAACGCCACGGATCCTGGTGGAAGGGCTGTTGATATTGTTCATTGCCAAGACCATATAATCCTCGACCTCATTACAAGCCTGGAACAACCAACCAAAAGAATGAGTCCGCTTGTTCTCCATGACCAGATGCAAAGTTTTAGTGACCGGGCCAGCGTTGACCTGCTGCCAGCGAAAAACCATAAAATCAGGAATGAAGTAAGGGAACCCCGGGTATTGAGGGTCTTGCAGGGAAGCTTGAGGTCCTATAGCAAGTCTATCGGTTTGATAGTTGTTTGTATAAACCGATAGCTTCTCAAGCCAGAGCGGGTACCACCACCACTCAAGGTTCATGGCCTCAGCAATAGCGAGAAGGCGAGGTGTCTCGGGTGTTGTCAGTGGAAATGCAAATAAATAAGAGGAAATCAAATCTTACTGCCATTTTTTCTTGGTGCGAAGCTGATAAGTGATTTAGTCTGTTGAATGAAAGGTTAAACTTCGAAGAATGGGGGTGGTTTTTCTCCTAGCTTTATATAATCCTAAGCACTCATATGACTTTATTCAAGGTTTGAATCACGCTCTTGAAGATAAATGACTTGTTAGGAAAATGCTGCTACTGTGCCAAGTCTGTCATTGCCGTCAGATTGAAGAATACCAATCCAGTCGATATGCACTGAACCCCAGTACGTCTTCTGTCGCCGATCGGCCAGGTAAACCTGACCGAAGCTTTGGCGGGGAGTGACTCTAATCCAGATCAAAATTTGGAGCCCAATTTCATCTACCTGGAAGTCATTTCTCCCTTCCTTGACGAAAATGTGTGTGATATCTGGTCTCGCCCTTCTCAATGTGGCTCCATCGTCGGATGTAGAGTTTTGAGAAACTTCCTTCACCAATTGCGGTTGCAGAACAAGCATGTTGATTGGCATGTTAACTCAAAGAGGCAGCACATGGATGATCATCTCAGCTTCAAAGTTCAAGCCCTCTTTATGTATGTAGTTCTCTCTTCACGCTTTGCAGCCAGCCACAAACAGGTGATGAGCCATTAGCCCGGCAGAGGGCTGGTCAATCCGATTGGTTAAATGAATCACACTATATGCATTAAAGCTGAAGGAGAAATGCCGACTCATAGTTTTCGTCAATTCGCATTCCACGAACTGGAAGTAACAAAAATATTTAAACCACCCAATATTAGAAGCCATCTTAGTCTGGCAGCATCTCATATCGCGACGCATCAAGCAAAAGCCTGCCGAATAACAATTCAACAGCCCTCAGTCTATTTTTAAGTCCATAAGCATGCCCAGGGTATGTATTCGACTCATTACATTCTTAACTTTTATGTCTTCTGACAGCATCTTTTTACTTCGCCAGTACATTTACGGGTATATTGCTGCATCTCTCAAGGATGCTGGAAATCTTGACGCGGTGATAAAGTCCAGGACTGATACGGGTCCTATCAAAAAGTTCCTAGAAGCATCTAATGCTGTTCGAGAGAAAGTCAAGAGCGTTCCGCCACAGAACAGACGATGGAGGCAGTGTATTGCATTGTATGAAGACAGTGAGAAAAAGGAAGCTGTAATTGTCTTGGGCCTCCTTCACGAGAAGGGTGAGCGCCCACCTGATCTTCCGGAGGCACTGTTAAAGGTATTTGGATCGGACCGAAAGTGGGACTTGCCTGTTATGTATGACGATTGAGAAGTACTGTGTGCCCTGTATCTGCAGAAAGCCTTTCTATATCCTATCAACCAGGGTTCAATCATTACAGCCTTCAGTCCATACGCATTAGCTTGAGAGTAGTGGCACATTTGGCAGCATTGATCATGTCCGTTATAGCTAGCACTGACCATATGTATAGCAGAGGCTCAAATATGTGACATGACATCTGCCAAATTATAGTGACCTGGTTGGCGTCCAATGCCATATCTAACTCTATAAATGGGGCCATAACTTGATCCCAGGATGTCACTACAGTTTCTAAATTCTGTTTCCTCCTATAACACCCTTGGCTTTGCATATTTCGCACGCCCCCCTCACTTTGTCTCACCCAGCGGGCGCTGCAGTCCTAGCCTCTCACTTGTCTCACAACACCTATGCGTGTCGGCCGCCCATATACCGCCACGTTCATGTTGTGATGCCATATAATGCTATCCTAGAAACCTAACTATTGGATACTATTTCCTATTCAAGACTGCCTGCTGTAGTCTAGAATTGTCCTTATCATAAGTGGCTGGCTGAAAGGCAGAAGGTACATAATACCACTGGCATTACACCAGTGTACTAATTCTCTCGGATTTACTAATTCTCTCGAGTTCACTAATTCTCTCGAGTTTACTAATTCTCTCGAGTTTACTAATTCTCTCGAGTTAAGTATATAACCAAGCCGTGCCATTCTCTCTCCCTGCCATTCTTCTCAAATCAACCCAACTTAAGACTTCTGGTCTATCACTATTACGCCTCTTTCTATCTCCCTACATTGATATTACCTCTATCATGGGTGACACACGATCCGTTCAGATAACTATTACAAACCCCACCCAATTGATTCTCCAGCTTTCCTCTGAATCTGTGAGCCCGGGTACTTGGCAGACTGTTCCGCCAAGCGTTATCAATGCAAATGAAACGACTCCGGCTTTTGAAGCAATTTCCGGCCCTGATGAGACTGGGGTAGCTGGCAGCTTCGTTTATGATAGTTCTGCTGGTCCATTCACGTTTACCTTCAACAACCCCAACAACGGCGCGAACTCATTTTCTGGAAACCCTCCACCTAATTATGTTCTTGATCATACAACTGCTCCAGGTGAAAACGCGTCTGTGGTTTACACAATTGGTAAGATTACCTCTTATCCCCTTTTCATCATCTTATTATATGCTCACTCTTTATTTAGAGAGTGACCCTTCTACTCGCTGATATTTATTGGCATCTGGTTTTTTCAAAGTAATAATAATACTAGGAGTTAGTCTATATATAAGGTCTTTATAACTAGGCTTTGCCATTTATAGATACTTTAGTTCTCTTAGTTTATTGATACTACTTATTTTTATAATTTATTCACTTATCTAAGCCATAAAAGCTATCTATCATGCGAGTCGTAATAAACCTGCCCTAGGCCTCTAAATATACTCATCGCTCCGTTTCGGATGAGCCCAAAGTAGGCCGTAATAGCCGCATGTCCCATTTGAGACTTAGACCAGAGACCCCCCGCATCGTCAACTTATAGAAGCTAGATCAACATTCATTGATTCCTGATACGTACTACGCAGTAGTTGTATGAGTTGCGTTGGTCAATAGGTATATGGTCGTTGGGCGCGGTATTCATATCTCGAGCCCTGCTGGAGGATAAACCAAGACACTTACGCATCGCGAATAGTCTCTGGAGCACGTCACCAATGAATCTACATGTAAGAAGCGTCCGCTGGGGCCGGGACCCACTCCAATGGTAACGCGACAACCCGATGCAGTGATACCTTAGAGACGGCCAAATCATTCGCATTATAAGTTCAATGTAACCGTTAAGAGACGGAGATCTAGGCTGCCCACGACGGAACAGAAAGCATAGATATATTAAGGATGATAGAGCCGCGTTACAAGCTGCGGATCGCAATAGAGTGAAGACAGTCAGGTGGTCAGTCTAACTTCAGGTCTCCCAGAACGCAGTTAATCCATATTTTGGAATTATTTCTTAGCTGTAATACCTGTCCTCAACAACGAGATACATATCTGAACATGGCTGAAGGTATCAAAGACGGAGTGTTTCGACGAAACAACATAAAGACTCCAGCAGACGGACCAGTCATGCCGCTGTTTCTATCTCCAGCAAGACCGCCATCGTGTGCGGCGACGGGCAGGGAATCGGACTAGCATTGGCCAAGACGCTCGCCGAAGCGGGTGCTAACGTCGCTATTTGGTTTAACAGCAACAGTGGCGCTATTGCAGAGGCTGAAGATATCGAAAGGATGCATAAAGTCAAGTGTACGTATCACGAACCTCGCCGTATATGTTGGATGAGATGGCACGTACGTCGTTCTGACTGAGTGTTGGATGAATAGGCAGAGCATACCGGTATAAAGTAGACGTAACCTCGTACAAAGAGGTGAATGAGACGATGACAAAAGCCATCAGAGACTTTGACGGCCGTCTCAACGTGTTTGTGGCGAACTCGGGTGTTTCCTGGGGAGATGAAGCGTTTATTGATTCTGACATTGGGAGATACCACGATCTCATGAATATCAACGCTGATGGAGTTATATACTACGCCCACGCCGCCGGCAGACATTTCCGCAGGCAGAAGCAAGATGGAACGACGACTAACGGGTCTACGCTCAAGAACTTTGAGAGCGGTAGCTTTATAGCCACGGCTAGCATGTCTGGACATATCGTTAACATTTCCCTCGGCGTCAAGCCGTTTACAACGCCTACAAGGCCACTCCCATTCACATGTGTAAGCATCCCAACGATATCTTTGCCAGAATATCTGATGAACTGGTCCGTCTAAGCAAGTCCCTCGCCATTGAATGGCTTGGATTCGCTCGTGTCAATGGCGTTTCTCCTGGATTTATCAACACTGGCATATCCGGGCCAATTGCGGAAGAAGTCATGAGCGCTATCATGGACAAAGTCCCTATGGGATCAGTGGTCTGTTGTTTGAAAACAAAACAAGTAATAAAGCTAATGTCTCTAGGCGTTTTGGTGAAACAGTGGAGTTGAAAGGGGTGTATCTGTTTCTTGCTTCAGATGCTTCCACATATGTGACTGGAACGGATATCCTTCTTGATGGTGGTTACACTGCTCCTTAGGCTTGCTAGGCTGTGGCATTCATCCTCTGTTGCAGTACCAATCTGTAGAGAACAAATACGAAAATGTACTATTCACTGGCTGCTGGTTCGCTTGTTGGGCTTCAGTTAACGAACTTGCTTATGTTCTTGGCCGCACAGGGAATTGTTGAAGGATCAAGTTATTTTTTAAACGTTATATATAACCACTGTTTCCTTTGTATTTCCAACCGATCTTTTAAATACTAGGTCCGGCATTATGGCACATTGCCCTTAACGCGGCCGCCCTGAATAACAGGGGCCATGCGCGCGGGTTGTGGGCCACATCCCGATTTCTCATCATTTGTCCGCTGTCATTGAGTGCTTTTGAGTGTTGCAGCGAACCGATATATCTATCAGCTATATTTAAAGATTATAAAATGGACTATGACTTGATTGTCTCGTAAAGTGTTCATATCATGCCTAGTACCAATGTTCTTCCTCTTGTGCTGACCCGATGACCTTTTGAACGCAATTCCTGCGCATAATTACACTTTCAGTTATTATTCGTCATCTTCTCACTTCAAACCCGAATGGAAGCACATGCTAAGCCTCCTTGGGGTGCCTCGACCGATATGAGATCTGTGAGTTGTGGACTCTATCAGAAGTACGGATAGCAAGGTGCCGGGGCTAGACACGTAGGGAATAGTAAGCGAATAGGCCAAACTTTATCGTCAGATCTGGCGCGCGATTGCTGATTAATATATCATATTGATTTATATGTCTGTGACTTGACTCGATTCATATGTCTGTGACTTGACTCCATAAGCGGCGACCGTTCTGGTGACGGTTCGGGACGATACTTGCACCGATACTAGACATTTCGCTGAGATGAGGCCGCGCGGAAGCTCTCCCCACAAGTCGGAAGAAGACGAAAGTCTCTGTCGCCCTGAGCATATATAGACGGTTGAAAAACCGAGTTGGCAGATTTGATCACCGTCATTCACACCTCTCAAGTTTCACGATGCACCTCCTATCGCTTTCTTCGACTTTCCTGCTCGCTGCAAACGCATCGGCGTATGATACCCTCCTCCACTTCGGTCCGACAGCTCAAGTAGAGACGCGTTCTATCGACCAGATTTACAAAGCTGCTCTCAAAGAAGGCGGTGTTGTGACAGCCTGGTTCGGCGGCGATGAGAAGTACCAAAATGATGCTGTCTAGAACGCCTTCGAATCGGCTTTTCCTGGCATGAAGCTCAATCTCACTGTCGACCTGTCCAAATATCTCGATGGTAACATCGACCAACAGGTCGCCAACAACAATGTCTATGTCGATACACTCGCTCTGCAAACAACACAAGACTTCCCGCGCGGGAAGGAAGAGGGCGCGCTCCTTTACTATGCCCCTGCTGGATTTGACAAGATCTATTCCGGTCTTAAGGATACTGATGCTACTTTCTACGGATACACGCGCATTGCGTGGCAGCTTATCTGGAGCGCCGATAAGTTGAAGGGCAAGAAGGCACCGGCAGAATACAGCGACTTCCTTGCGCCAGAGTATAAGGGTAGACTTGCGTTGACATATCCTAATGACGACGGTTCGATCTTGTTCCTCTTCGATAAAATGTAAGTCTTCCACTGCCATAAATCAACATGAGCCTTGACTCACCGCACCGACAGCCTCAACCAATACGGCGAATCTTGGTTCAACAAGCTCCTCCAGCAGAAACCTCGCTGGGTTCGCGGAGCAGCCACCCCTCAGACGCTTGTCCGCAACCCTGAGACACCTTACGTCGCAACCTTCACCTCGGCCATTGGCCTATCAACTGGCGCCGGCTCTCTCAACGCTACATATCCCAAGAAGAGCAACTTTATTTCGTGGGCACAGCACACTGCCATTCTCAAGGACGCGCCGCACCCCGAGGGCGCTAAATTACTGCAGAACCTTTTACTGAGCAAGGACTTCCAGAAGACCAGCGGGTTCTGGCCTGTGAGAAGTGATGTCGCTCCGCCGGCCGGGTTTCCTGAGTTTGTTGATCAATCACACACTGACCCCCATGATTTTATGAAGTTTATGGTTGACCGGGAAAAGGTTGAGAGGTTAAGATTATGGTTCGAGAAGAGGATTGGTACTGCCCAGGGTCTCAGCCCACTGGATGATGGTTTGCAGACGATTGTGGAGCGGTGATTTATTCTTTTGGAGAAATAGATCTCATTGGATAAACGAAGCCACTGATGATAAGATTTGATTAATTACTGGAATATGACCCTGTAGGTGGCTCGAGGCCTTCTGCTGCATTTTACTTCAGTTTTACCCGAAACTCGGATAATAGTATAGCTGAAGGCCAAGGTATGTTAGACCCGTCGGACCTTCTACCCCTCTGATGTTTATCCTTTGTCAGCCGTAGGGGACTATTTGCGGCCATTGTATCTTTCACTGTGAATTTCTGTATTATCGGCTATGACGACAAATACGAAAGATTGAACTATCTTACCTCGTTACTCATTAGCCTTAAGCCCGATTTATAATAGAAGAACGGAGGATACTGAGCGCCACCAAGCACTCCATCCTGGAGTCCACCTTGGCCAGGTTTTCGCCGCCCCCCCCATCGTTCAACGACGATGATTTGAGAATTTCCATCCTTGCTAAGATTAAGCGGTATAACGAGTTACAAGTGTTAGTATTTATTGAGACAGGCTTACGCTGACCGCTATATCATGTAACTCTATATGGCTCAGAGGTCTTCACTTAAGGACATTCGAGAGTTGTCTCTTTTGGCGCAGAAGGCAAGCGTCCAGACCAATTGGTGACGCTGGAGTAACTCGCTGATCCACACTTGATTGTATTACTTCTATTGCTTCTTGTTTGTAGGCATGTTTATGAAGGACACCTAGTTAACAAATTGCCTGTATTAGGGCACTTCTCGGCCATGCTTTATGTACATCAGCATTGTCTTCCCTGGCTACAAACCTGTCACATGCCTGGTCGGCATGTTGCCATCGACCCCGGGCAAGTCATGTGTTCCTCCTGTTGTATGTCAATGCCGAGAATTTTTCTTAACATTCTGTCCTGGTTTGGACATCCCATTGCATTCTACCGTATTGCGACTTTCCAGAAGGCAGTCCATGAGACGGCGAGATTTAAAGAGAGCTTGCAGAAGATGGAAAATGACGTGGAGAATGGCCTTACTATTGTTAATGCGTCTTCCGTGGAGCATACAATGTGGAAATGTATCAACTGGGGCGGAATGAGACAGTAAGGAGACACAGATGTCACAAAATATCTAAATTATCCAATATAACTCCGACTTGGACGCCCGCCAATGAGATAGCAACGCGTATTAAGTCAATATCGCAGTATATCTAAGACAGATTTAGCCCCAGGCAGGAAAGATGCTTTTGCCTTGATGATCTTGACCGCGAGGTAGTATAGATCTAATTCAGCCCTTTAAAGATATTGATTCCGATGACTACTACGCGATGGCATAGGAATTACCGACTGGAGGCGGGAAGCTACTTTCGCCAGCGCTGGTGATGATGACTTTGACAAGACCATATCATGTTATAGTCCGGAGGATCGGGATGAGCAATTATCCTCTATTGCTCATTGGAATGCCACTAAAAGGGCATCAATATCTCAACCTACCCGTCCTCAACTTTACCGAACCATATGTGATCAATATGAGATAAGATTGCTTCGACTTCATCCGGGCACTGAGACCGATAAGCTCCGCGGCACTCTACTCCACTGCTCAGTCGGAGCGATAGGCAACCGAGGTTGCATCCTGTGCCATACTGTAAGCCTTCCAAGTATTCCAAAGCGGCTAGTCCATTTCCTCGATACATCCAAGATTCTGAAGACGATTGCTGGTCTCCGAGACTGTACGAACTGGGCAATCAATCATACATGGGCACTTTCG
>JABEEM010002995.1:0-32844 GCA_013363185.1 Fusarium secorum | reverse complement strand
TAAGTGGTCCTGGATGGTAGTACTAATACACTTCAGTGATCACGGCCCTATCATTGAATCTCTCAAACCCATCGTGGACTTTTCAAAATCCATCAACAAACACGTCACCCTAACCCCCTTCCCCCCAGAAGACGTCCTCAACAAAGACTGCTCCCCCGTGACAGAAGTCCTCCTAGCATTTTTCCCCCCGGACTACGACGTCGCATCCCGCGCCACAGCCACCCGCCGTCTCGAGGAGTTCACCGGCGTAGCACTAAAGACATGCCGCGACTGGCGCGGCATCAGCTACGGATGGAGTGTTGAGAACGACGTGCCCATCCGAGGAGAAGAGGGCAAGACGGGGAGTATGCTTGCTGCGTTTATTGGATGGCCGAGTGTTGAGGCGCATCAGAAGTTTCGGGAGACGGATGATTTCAAGGAGAATATTGGGCTGTTGAGGGAGATTCCGGGGTTGGTGAAGTTGGCGGCTTTTCATGTTAGTTGTGTGAGTAAGGAGGCTGAGGGGTTGATTGAGAGGGATGCTGAGAAGGCTCATGAGCATAGCCATGATCATGGTGGTGGATGCTGTTAGTTGGGTAGACTGTGTGCTTTGTTGCTCGTATAAATTCCATGTTTGAAATTATAGAGGTGCCATTCTAGACCAGAAACTCTGCACATATCCAGTTTGTCACAGTTGTCAAAATCTCTTCTTGGTTAAGGGATATAATATCAATATCCTTCCTAGCTCACTGTAAGATTCAAGGGATTGCCAAGAGATACTCCAATATGCGTATTCTTTTTAGAGTAAGTAACCAAAATGCCCGTATTCGCCTTGCTTTCATCTTTCCTATCTCGTTGGCTCAAAGGCCGGGGTATCAATCGTATTCATTACCCATATATCCGTTATCCACGACAAAATCTCCTCCCTCTGTAAACTCATTATGCATACTTAACTCTTCGAACTGAGCAGCCAAGTTCCTAATATGTCCATCACCAGGCTTCGAAGCCTCAAGATCAAAATCCAAAACCCAACTTCCAAACGTGCCACTCTCGTCTTTACTAGGCGGTGCAACCTGCTTCGGCGCCTCTAATGCACGCATGAGTTTGTTTGCTTCAGCAGCTGTCATACTCCCATCTCTCATAGCCATAGCCAAAAGTCCCTTTCCAACGGGCTCGCAAACGGGAAAACAAGCGCCGAGATCTTGGCAGGCTGCTAAACAGACGAGGAAGTAGAAGTGCCAGTGTGCTTCTTCATTACTACCGCGACGTCGGTGTTTTTTGCCGAGGCTGGGGGCTTGGATGGATAGGTTGCGCAGGGCAGCATCGCGGATTATGGTGTTGCTGACGTGCACGACTGCCGAGCTCAGAACGCTGAGAGAGTGAGCGTGGGGATGGTAGAGGCGGCTGATGAGGATGAGACGTTGGAGTTGGTTTGTTGATGCTCGCAATGCTGCTTTGGGAGACTTTAGCAACGCCGGGTTTAGATTCTGATTGCTTGGATCCATGATGAAGGTGTGAAACAGGTGCGTGATAGCAACATGCAGTAGAATGCTGTATATCGTCAGTCACCTTCTCAAAGATGAAGACGCATAACTTACTTGAACGCCAAAACATGATCAGGCATGTTCCCCGGATCAATCGACATCTCCGGCGGCAACGAATCCGTAAATGTCAATATCTTCTGATACTTGGTCTCCACAAACGCCAGAGGAATCCTCATCGAAGTAGCAGTAGCATCACCGCGATGCGCAAAGTAAACCGCTATGACCTCCTGCATTATGGTCCAGAGCTCACATAGCGCTTGAAACGTTTTTCCTGCATAGTCAGGGATGAAATGTGGCGGCCAGTGAACTGCTAACCTTTCGTCTATCGTGTCCTCGCTGCTCCGTCCAGGAACGGGAAACATCGGTGGGAAGGCTATGGGTTTAGTTGGGACCCAGAATGTGTTTAGTCTGAGGTGTTAGTGAGACGTCGGAACGAGGAGGAGGGTACGTACGTTAGGTAGCTGTATGCTCCCCAGGCTGTATGGGCCATTGCACGTTTGGTGTCGGGGTCTAAACTATCGAATGATGCTGCGTTTTCTGGTGTATGCGGTATGCCGAAGAGCTTTAACCGCTCCGCCATTGCGCGCCCATCGTCAAGAAGATCATTGCTCGAAACACTGGATTGCTCAAGATGGCAACTGACACTGAGCATGAGAATGGCAGCGACGTTCACTAATGAGTCGGATGATCGCTCAGCGCGCCATAATACGCCAGCATCTCTCATAAAGTCCTGGCTCAAAGCGCCGACAGCTTCGTCAATCACGGAGTAAGCTTGCTACGGTGGATCAACATCAGTCTAAGATGATAACATGTGGCGAGTGGCAACTTACACAGGCGTGGGCCAGCAGAGCATTCACTAGAAAGGGTGAGCAGTATTGATGGCGGCGGTGAACGAGGTCGTGTATAAAAAGGTCTGGGTCGAAGAGCCCAAATATGGAGTGATTACCCTGCAGGTACAGTGAGATGGCGCTGGCAGCGACTTCGTCGTCAATGGAGACACCAGTCCAGTACCCAATCTGCAGCTGGTGTAACCTCTCATCGCAGTACTTTTCTCGGTATGGACCAGCGACGTCTTCCTCTTGTTTTATGCGTGGACGTTCAAGCGATTGGGGATTCGGTGTAGGTACAGACTGCTCATTGCTAGATGATGTCGACGGGGACATTGTGTCAGACGGCGACGACCCATCGAGCAAAAGCCCTTGAGACGAGCGCTGAACAGGTCTCAATCTAGGATCGGCGCTCAGAGACGGTAGGTCCAGGGGAAACAAGGTAGGATACGCCATGCCATGCCGGACCGTCAGCTCAAACTCAAGACCTGACGACGTCGGCGGCGACATGGCCTGCGCAGTCCGTATACCGGAGGGCTGAAGCCTGCCATGCATACTCCCCTGCAACGACGACAATGCATCGGAAAGGTTACTCGTACTTCTAAGCTGCCTGTGTGCAGCGAGGGCTTCATCTTCGGGAAGCGATAGCAGGAACTCGAGAATATCACGATGCTCTCTGAGTTCACGCTCGACATTGCCAAGGTGGTCGACACTGTAGACACACGTCGTTCCCCATTTCTCGCACTTGGAGCAGCTTGGTCTCTTACCATCACACTGGGTTACAGCATCAGCAGTGGGTCAGACATGAGGTAGGTACTATACGGGAAACTTGGGGTACAAGCAGGTAAGGTAGTTCGAGAAAACAAAGGGTGACTTACACGGGCTTTTTTCAGGCGGCAGTTCTCGCAGGCGTTAGGCCTGTTGGCCCGCCTCCGCCTAGCAACCCGCCTATCTTGATCCTGACCCCTAGGATCACCCGAAGTATCAGGTGCAGGAAGCAGAGTCTTGTACGGCATGACGTTAAGACGCCCCAGTTCCGCGGTGGTGGTATAGCTAGTTCAACGAACTGATCAACCCCGTCCAAGGGTGTGACAGTCCCCTGGACGTGCACTTGGCCCTACAGGTACATTCAGCCTGGTGTGTCTTGGGGCGTAGGACGTTGAATGCGGAGTTGTGAGTTTTCGTTGTGTACAAGGCCACTAAGGCAATATCTCGATCGTGGAGTTGGCAAGCCTCCCTGAGGATCGGATCGGTAAGCCAGAGACAGGTTGAGATATTTTCCCGTGCTAGGATCTGATTCGACGGGGGGATGCTTAGTCTAGTTTCTGACATCACCCAGCCTCTTTTTCACGCTTTGCTGTTCAGGGAAAGAATCAGGCACATCGGTCATGACTCGGGTTTAAGACGTGCTTGATGTAACCCAAAGACTTGGAACAAGAGACAACGATGCCATTCTGATTTCGACTTTTGGATGCTATTAAAGTTGCGGTTTGTGCGGAATTGTTGTGTCCAACAATGAATCACATATTTATTAAACCAAAGGGCATGCTAGAGACATCTGTTCTCAGCCCCAAGATACCCGAGATCTTAAGATCCGCAGATAAGCTCTGGGATCAAACGATTGACCCATGCACTTCACTAACTATTTCCAACCTTCACGATCACTTCATTGTGTTTTGATGTTCTAAAGAACAATCAGTAATTACAGGTATCTCAATTTACTGAATCCTGTTGACTTATTGTTTTCTGGGCTGTGCTAAAGATTGCTGCTAAATGACCACGTGCCTAAGTTCAGGGACAAACATCTTCAGGGTATCTCGATGATACCATATTGTCCTTCGATGAGTACTGCATTTCTTTCCATCCCAATATAAAGTTTCAAAGTCCTATGCATATAATAAAGCATACCAAACTCCCCTGTATCACCTTTGTTCTCAATATTACCTTGATTATCTGTTCAAAAACTCAAAATGCCAGTGCCTGCATATCATGCGCACTACGATCAGAACCCAGATATATATACTCTGTATGAGAATGCACGAGACATATAGCTCCCACTATTTATTTCAAGAGCCCTGCTGGGCTTCATCTTTCTTCTCGCCTACACAGCTTGCCAGCTTCAGTAAAACCAAGCCTCATCATCCTTATCTGCATGGCCTCACGATGCCAAGAATTATCTTGTAATGGCTGTGAACAAGAACTACCAAGTCCTCGATCTAGAAACATTATCTCTGCACCTACTCCCAAAGTCCCACTCCATCGTGAGAAACCAAAGACCTTATCTCGCGATGATCGAAGACAAATCTCGGCTCTACCCGCAAGCTCAGGAACAAAACGCCGGTTCAGGTACACACAACTCTATCCCCCGTAATCACAAACTAATTACCCTTGGCCTTTATGCATCAGGAAAAGCTTCTAACAATCTTCGTTACCTCATCTATCTCACCACCACACAACGTGGTCGAGGTGAGACATTATCATCTGCATCCAGCCAGTGGGTCACCCGCAAGCAGCATCCCATCCGCATTCATCACAAACCATATCAATGTTATTAATAGCCTTCCCCGTGGCAATAAAGCCTTAAACCACCCTTCCGAGACCAAACATCAACCCTGTCTCGAAAAAATGTCATTTTGTTTTACCTCCAAACTCACGGGCTCACTCTCGTTCAGGCCTTGAAGGCTTTACTCACACCATGGCAGCAGTCGAGCTGTACCATTATCATCCTTCGTTTATTCTTGCCCTTGTTTTTCTTGGTTTGTTTTCTGCTTCGACGGTGGTGTGTTTGTTGCAGATGATACGATGTAGGACTTGGTTCTTTATTCCGTTCCTTTTGGGTTGTGTTGGTAAGCTGAACCGAATTTCTGATGGGACAGAGAGGAGTTAGTGAGTGGAATTAAAGTGCTGACTTCTGTAGTTGAGGCTACTGGATATGCCTGTCGTGTTTTGTCAGCTTCTGAATCACCAGACTGGACTTTCGTTCCTTATGCTATTCAGACCTGTGCGTTTCTTTTGGGTCCGAGTTTGATTACTGCGAGTATCTATATGATTCTGAGCAAAATCATCATTGCTCTGGATGCAGATATCTATTCACTAGTTCCGGTCAAAGTAATCCCCAAGGTCTTCATCTTTGGCGACGTAGTCTCCCTGGCAGCACAGTTCACTGGTAAGATTGCCTTTCCCTTCTTGATCGCATACTCATATGAAATAGGTGCTGGCATCTTGATAAATGCCACTTCAGTCAGCCAGCAAAGAACAGCCCAGCTTATAATTATCGGAGGTCTGGCTTTTCAGATCTACTTCTTCGGCTTCTTCACGTCGGTCTTGCACATCGTGCACAGCCGCATTATCGACAATCCGTCTCGCATGAGCACCAATCTGGCCATCCCTTGGAAACGCTGGATTATGGTTCTTTACATCTCCTGCGGACTCGTAATCGCTCGGTCTGCTTATCGAGTAATCGAGTATGCTACTGGCCCCCTTGGTATTCTTCAAGCAACAGAAATCTACTTCTATGTCTGCGACGCAGGATTCATCTTCCTCGCCACACTTCTTCTTAACATATTCCACCCAAGGCAACTATCTACAGTTTCATCAGATGCTCTGACAGATGTTGAAACCGTCATCGTCACTCCGTCAAAGCCCCGTCCTCAGTATCAGCCTCCTCGCACACCTCCGAAATACCTGCAACCACCACCATATCTTCCTTCTCATGCAAATCTCAGGAATCGCGGTCCTTACTATCATTACCCTCAGTCCCCTTACAGGACTCAGTCGTACATACAGTATCCACCGCCGCTACACTACTACCAGCAGAGAAGACCTCCTACGCTGGCGCATCATCGTCCACGGACTAACAGAACTTACAAGAGCTTCAATACTTCTTTGAGCTCTTCTTCTAGTTTTGTCAGTATATACAATCCTCAGACTGGCCAGTATGAGCCGTTCCGGCGGTAATCACTGTGGTACCCAATGTCGGGGTCCATGTTCTGGCTGGACTATTCTTGGTATATACAATCTATATAAAGTCTATGTTACTCGGCAGCAACTTGCGTTGGCTACCGTTCTGTCCTTATCTATATATTAAACTTAGAACAGTCGAAATAAATACTGCAATCGCTCTCATCTTCCCCGTTCCCTTGGTCCCAACACCACCAAGGCAATCTCACTCTCACCCCAGCGTCTCAACCTCCTCCAGAGTCGCATCATCGACAACGAAACTAAGTCCCTCACAATAACTCCTAATTTGCACACTCGGCCCAGCCTCCCACTGCGCCTGCGTCCAAGAACACGTCACACTCGCCAAGGAGAAATCCTCTGTGTCCGTGATGGTCCCAACCGAACTTGTCGTGCCTTGTCCAATGCCATGACCACAAACTATCGTGCGGGAACCACAGTTAATAGTATTTGTAATCTTAATCCAGGCAGAGAACTTGTAGGTCTTGCCGGGAGTGATCCAGGTTGGTTCGATGAACTGTCTTATGCCCTGGATTGCGCTCATGGGGGTGTAGCCGCTGTAGTAACCGGATCGACTGCCAGAGTGGACTGGGGATGATCCTCGGGATAGCGTTCCGGCCATGGGTTCCCAGGGGTAGACTAAAGTGTCCTCGAAGCCAGGGTTGAGGATGCGGTTGGATGGAATTTCGGGCGCTGCTGATGTGGTGGTTGAAGCCTCGGCGGTGGTAGTCGAGATGAGGGTAACAGACGTCTCGCTCTCAAAAGTGGTCGTGGTCTCATCCACGGTTGTTGACAAGTCTGTTGTCGCTTCAAGTGTAGTTGTAGGCTCTGCGCTTGAAGTTGACACCAAAGTCGTGGAGATTGACAAGTCGGAGGTCGATACGGTCTCAGAAGCAGTCAACGTCGCGTCATGAGAGACAGTGGATGAGCCTGTTTCCACCGAGAGCGCTGTCGCTGTTTCGGTCGCAGATGATGCGGACTCATTGTCGGTACTCGTAGGAGCATTGGAAGTGACTGATGAAGAGGGCTTGCATGGTGATGCTGAAGCAAGCTGGCACAGCGCCAGCAGCAGTGCAGGGTGAGTGAATCTCATGGTGATGAAGTCAGAACCGATGCAACGAGAAGAAAGACAAAAGAGACTGTAATTAAGTCTATATTTATTCTTAAATCTAGACTCCTTTCTCATGCTATTTCTTTTTGCAATAATTACCACTAATTGGATGAACTATCGCTCTGTATCTGAACTATTGAACGTAGCGCCATCACCAACCACTACTTCGGGCCGTGGTGGAAATGAGCTGAACCTCTTCATTGAACACTAACCAGACAACATGCTTGCATCGCAGTAAAATACAATCCTCGTCAATTTCACGAAAAATACCCCATGATCTTCTGCAACATAGTCTTCTCAACAACAGAATCTCCCGTCGCTTTACCCATCGAGTCCACAATCGTCGAAACAAACGTCTTGCCCTCAATACACCCAACATTCGACTGTCTAATCTCCTGGCCTTTCCTCACAGCAGCAACCATAATGCAATTCGTCTCGTTGTTCTTTACACCAAGATCGAATCCCGTCTCGAAGCCCAAAACCTTAGCTCTACCCAATGGTTTGAGCTCCGTGCCTGGTTCCGCGAGGTAAATATTGTAGGCGTCTATGTCCGTTGCACCGTTCCAGCTCACGAAGCCCATCACGGTGTCTTCGCGCTTTTCGACGACGAGTGCGGGCGTCCATTTGGAGGGTGTGCCTGTCCAAACGTCTTTGAAGGCGCGATAGCTGGTGATGGACTCGTCGTAGCCGAAGCGGGCTTGCCAGCGGAGATCGTGGCCGTCGTCGGGACCGTACTCGTGGACGACACCGCCTGCACCCCAGCTCACGAACTGGTTGCCATTACTCAACCCAAGTTGATAGCTTCCATATTCAGGCGAGATCTTTGCGCGATCTGGCGAGAGAATACGCAAAATCTCGGGCTTCTCATCTGGGTTCGGCGGCAGCTTCAACTTCAGCAGCAAACCCCGCGAATACGTCTTTCCAATATCCTCCGGACTGTTGTGATTGTCAAACATACTGAGGATCATCTCCCTCGACGTGACATTGTGCGCACGAACGTGGTTCTGCCATCGAAATCGTCCATGGTGCGGCAACGCGCCGAAATCTCCTCCCTTGGTATTCCCTCTCAACTCCCAAAGGATCCTACCATTTGAGCGTGAGATCAGATACACAGACCAGAAGTTCCGACTGCTGATGAGGAATGAGTCGTGGTTGACGGCTTGTATTGAGCTTAGGTGGAAGAAGTCGTATGGGTTCTTGGGTCCGCCGTAGCCAGAGGATGAAATAAGTGGAAGCATGGAATCTTCAGGCCAGAAATGGTCGAGGGCGCTCCAGCTGAAGAGAATCTCCTGCGTTTCGATATCGATCTCAAAGAAGAGAGAGTCAGTCACGAAGCCATGTTCTGACCCTCCCATTTGCGTGAGGTTATACATGGTCGTGTTGTAAGCCGTGACGAGGATAGTTCCTCGCGTGGTCAATTCCTGCTCGTGAAAGTCCAGCCCGCTGAGGAACTTTTGACCGTACATATTGGTGATGATAGCATCGAGGCGCACAACCGTCTTCTCGTACTCGCTGTTCATAACGATGACTTCTCCAAATCCATGGCTCATTTTTCGGTGGCCGCGCCAGAGAGTGAGGAACTGCTCGTTGTGAACGGTCTGCACACGAAGACCCGCAGAATCGTAAGGTTCTTCATCATGGGCGTATATCATCTCTGCGTTCTGCTTCATGATGAACGACGCAGCTTGCACAAGACCCCTCTCCGCACCGCTGGACTGCGGTGTGATGAAGACATATCCCTTTGCGAGTTCCTTTCCATTTGGGTTCCATTCAATATGTGGTGGTTTATGCGGCGAGCTCTTGAACCGGCGATACACATAAGTGTGATCGTTCTTGGGCCTGACGATGTCAAAGTTACTCCAAGAGCGGAACGTCTTAATTCCCTTCTTATCAACAGACTCGCCAGTTTTCTCATCCTTCGCCGCCTTCACACCCTTATCACTCTTCCCAGCTTTCGCTTCCACTTTCTTATCTGCCGGCATCGCTTTCGCATCGTTCGTCTTCAACTTCGTCGTCGCAGGCTGAGCATTATCCGTAACTCCCGGCACAGAGTAAACATACCACCAGAGCAGAATATTTATAGAAATAACCAGAAAAACCAGTCTTTTGGCCCAAGGGGAGCCCGATATGACGACCATGATTAATTGCACAAAACAGAGCGCAGATCGGAGAGGACCCTTGGGGTCTATAAGGCTACTCGTGCCCTACGCAAGGGAGTTGTAGGCTGACATGCAATTCTTATGATGTTCATTTTTTTTCTGGAATGAGCCCCTGTCTTGGAAGCATTCCTGGAGGTGTGGTGCAAGGGTCGAAGGATGATGTCTCCCTTGACAAGATGGGACGGTGATTGGTGGTGTTTCAGTCTGTGGACGATAGTGGAAATAGAGCTGAACTTGAAGAAATTCGATAAATTGCATTGTGCAATTGTTCTTATCTAGGGACTTGGATTATTGTCGTACGAGTACAAGTATTGAGGAGTTCAATTGATTGAGAGGAGGGATGAGTTTATCGCAGATTATTTGAGTCAACACCAACACCAACATCGAGTGCGACGGATTTACAGTATCACGGCACCTGGGACATTCCCGACCAATGGGTACTAGTATGTGACAATTCCTGTTCAAATAAACGTGATACACTATAAAGCCACATGGCTGTCATCCGCCAAGAGTATTGGGTCGTCAAACAATAGTGTCTTGACATTGGACTCTTTCATGTCAACGCAATACAAATTGAACTTGGTGGCATACCAATATCTCGGAACAACATGGCTACAGCCACTTGTTTATCTATCGAAGTTGATCATCGGGATAATACTGCCTTTGCAATATGAATTGCGCGACTCGTTTGGTTTGTGATGCTTCAACAATGAGATCAAGACCAGTGCGCCGTATGAGACAGATACAGACCTTTCGGAACACTGCTTCCTACACTCTTAGGATCAGGTTATCCGATGTCATCTCGGCGCTGACACGTTTGAGTCTCTCCCAATCGCTACATTTTTGTATCGGCTAAGAGCATACGCTGCTTGATCAACATTGCCATAGTAGTTGCGGCATAACTGCCATGCCGAACACCACAGCTAGCCGGGTTGTTCCTGGGCAGCTACAAAGATCATCACAGCCTGAGCCTCTCTCTTTTCAATGTTCTCCAAGCTTCCACAGCCCAGTCTTGTAAGTTTCTGTGTCCCTTTGTTCCAAGGTCGAAGTTGAACTTGGGCAGAGCTAGCCAGGGATGGCACAGAGACCGCACTCCCTCGATCTTGTCCACTCATGGCTCAAGGATCGTTAGGTATAATAACATAATACCATCAAAGTACCGAGGTTCCCAAACAAAATGGTGTATCTTCGTCGTAGCATGGCGTCGGTTAAATAGCCTGCGCGCCTTTGTCGAGATTGGGCTCTAAGAACGTATCACCATTCACGGTGATGCGCTTGGGGCGAGGAAGGATTGCGAGATAAGTCTCGTATCGACAGATTTCGCGTCGCTCGAACGAAAGTCTTACGTGTCTTTCGAGAGAAAGTCTTGTCGTCGATACCGCCAGGTGGGAGGATTCTGTTGCACTGGTCCTCACAGCAAAGGCACGCACTGGCGAAGCATTGTCGTAGATACGAGTTTCCGAATGGTTCGTCCGCTCTGGAACATGTTCGGCAGTATTTAAGGTCCCGTTCTCAGCTATGGAAGCGCCGTAGCTAACGTTCTGACTTGCGGCGTCCTTCATCGTTTACGTTCTCGAAGTTGGGACAAGGATGTCGAAAGTACCATCGCGTTAGAGCTCCCTGCGCCCATCTTTCACAGGTTTCGACATTTCATATGCATGGCGGCTATTATTATATCATTGTGTTCGTACCCGTGTTCGTTGTCATCTTCGGGCGCATGGCGAAGGGCTTCGGTGGTCAATCTGCTCGTTTGCGACGCGTTTATTCGGCGCGGTCATTCTTGGACTTCGATCAGGCAGCGGCGCATGCTCTGCCAAATTTGGCGTTTCGTCGAATCGTTCGGTTATGTGCCTGACGGTCAATTTCGGCGTTGCCAGCCATTATTTGATGCTCGAGTTTGGATCGTCAAAGCTTGAACGTAAACAAGATAAAGTTCTGGCGGGGTCTTGAGCTTGGTGGAGGGGTAATGCGGGGCAAGCCAGCGAGCGTACTGGTTCTGCGACTAGACATACAGTACCTTAGTGTGTCAAACAAAAAGCCTTGTAAAGACTACCTAGGTCTGTAGATCAATGGACAGAGCACTGACAGAATACATGTTCTGGGACCTACATGCATCCGGCAAATGTTTATTTGCCGTGTAGGATCAATATCGGCAAGTCTTCGCGATGCCGATGCACCTCCGAAATCGCATCATCCACAAGCAACCTGTAATTCCTGATGCAGCGAAAGTCGACGTTAGGTAAAAGCGCAGATTATTAATGGTCAACGAGTAAGTGTCATGCACGCCCTATGAATGAGAAGCCAAGTACCTCCAGACTCAAGATTTCTTATCGTGCGCCTTCTTGTAACTCAATCAGCCTGATGCAATAGAGGACGAGATACGACCAAGTCTCCACTTAGAACGGCCAAGAGACCGTTGTTACTTGACACTCTCCTCTCACATCACCATATTTCCCTTCCCGCTCAAACAAATTATCTCAAATTCATCATGTCTTCCAACGGAGCTTCGCGTCTAGCAAACAGAAAGCCTATCAAGAAGCCCGTCCCAGCTTATCTCCCCTCCCCAGGCTCCGTCCTCACCGTCGACAAGAGCTTGTACACTTCCATCCGCGAAGCACCGCGTGAACTCATCGAGGAATTCACTCTACCAATTCGATCTGGAAAAGCATGGAAAGCTCCGGCGGGCTGTATCGTCAAGATCAGCACGCCTGAGGGGCCGCAGGTTGGTAAGGCTATCTGAAGTTGTTGGGTGGGGGGGACGAGAAGACAATGGAGTGGACATCTCACTTACACAGATAGGTGACTTGAATCTCTGGAACGCTCATAACCCGCGTGAACGCTTCTGGGCATCACGCACCAAACAGCTCCATGCCTCACATGTCTCAACGTACGACCGTCTCTGGTCCAATCTTCCTTACATGCGACCCTTGGCCACCATAATCACCGATACTCTAGACTGGTATGGCACAGATGAGCATGGAGGTCGAGTGCATGATCTTCTCGGCACGCGATGTGATCCGTACATCAACACTGTTCTCAGCGGAGGACAGTATAACTTCCAATGTCACTCTAACCTCACCCGCGCGGTGTTGCCGTATGGGTTGAATGAGGGAGATGTGCATGATGTTATTAATATCTTTCAGGTCACAGGGCTGGATGAGCAGGGGAGATATTTTATGAATCCTTGTCCGGCGGAGAAGGGGGATTACATTGAGTTTTTGGCGGAGCAGGATCTGCTTATGGCTTTGAGTAAGTACATATTCGAGGGGAATAGGCCGTGAGGAGTGTTTGCTGACTGATGCAGGCACATGCCCAGGAGGTGATTTATCCCTTTGGGGCTTTGGGGAGGATAGTGAGGAAGAGATGATCAAGTGCTGTCGACCTCTCAAGGTGGAGGTTTATCGTCTCAAGGATGAGACTTTGTTGCAGAAGGGCGGATGGAAACCAGCTGAGGTATCAGGATACAAGGGACGCCATGGTTTAGATGTCCCTCTTGGCGAGAACCGAGAGGAGAAGGCTTAGATAAACAGAATTGATCCTATCACAATCTTGCCTTTAACTTTTACGCCCGTCCCAGCACTATTTCGTTCACTGAATCTTCTCAGCCTTGCCCTCAGCGCTAAGAACAGACTCATCACGATGCTGCATCAACGCAACAACCGCCCCTCCCGGCCCCGACAGCAAAACACTCGTAACAATCCCCCTCATCAGATTAGTCCTCTCTTCTCCAACTCTCAACTCTGGCTTAACCTCCAAGAGCTGCTGCAGCGCCCACACAAGCGCCGCCACAGACCCCGTCGCAAAATCGTAGATCAAAAAGTTGTGAATAGCTGCTGCGGCACTGGACATGGGTTTGTAAGAATGAGGCGCCGCGTCGGGAATGAACACTCTGTTCATGCTCAGTGAGGCCGCTACACCGTCGGGAAAGAGACCTGGGAGGAGGCTCGCGGTGATGAGGATGGCGTAGGTTGTCATCTGGCCTATGACAGCGGCGTTCCATGCGAAGCTGTAGGCATGCGATAAAGCAGTCTTGTCAAGAACGACCTTTGGCTTATGCGCATCTTGTCCAACACTCAACCTCTTCAGAACAACAGTGAATACCGCTTGAAGTGTGAAGATGTAGACTGGGGCGATAGACCAGACTGCATTAGACCACTGTCGCACATTGAAGTTCGAGAATGGATATGCCATGAAAATACACGGCACGACGTATCCGAGAAGAAAAGACGGAACAACCGTGTGAAGGCACAAGTAGTCGCGAATATGGACGCTCTCAGACCTTGACGATCCAGCTGTGAAGATCAAGTGAATGACAAAGTAGAGCGGCGCAACGAATCCAAACCCAAGACTCTGCACCGCAAATCCCCAAAAGACACCACTGCATCCATCGTCAGCGCATCAATTCTCAATTCTCAAAACAACTTACTTTAGCACAAGCGGACTCCAAGCAAGCACCCTCTGCGCTTCAACCAAAAACACCACGAAAAACGCAATCAACTGCGCCCCGAAACAAAACGTAAACAGCGAAAGTTCCGGCCTCGAGCCGTCAGTTACATTCGCCCAGATAACATTCGAAAAAGAGAAAAAGTCATCGACTGGTCCTATTCCAGTGTATTGCTTGAGGAGTAAGCGGTTAGTATCGGGGAGGAAGCGTGGGAGGGGGTCGTGAGTTATGGATTTTAGCATGGAGGTGTAGCCGTTGCGGTCGAGTTGGAGAATGAGCGCGTCGAAGCCAAAGACTGTGAGTATGGAGAGGATGATGAGCGTGGGGATACGGGAGGAGATAGTGTGAGACGTCATTTTGATTGAGTTTAATGAAGTTTGGGTTGATTGGGGATGAAGAGATGAAGATGATGATGTTTTGAGGTGAGCGAGTTGGATACAGTCAGCCCCATCAGGATCCAGTGTCATACATGGATAAGGTGGTCCCCAGCGAGCATCTGACGTTGGAGCAAGATGTCAAAAATACATATTCTAAGCTCCCCTAAATCCATACTAGATTACTAAATCTATATTAAATTATGTTAAATCTACCAAGTCTTTTTATTATTTAGCATAGAGGTCTTAAGCTCCGTAAGGGCTGGTAAGCAAACCCGATCACCATCATGCATTTGCAGGGCAGGCCGCGGGGGCTGATGGCATGTACCAGAGAATGCAGTTCATTCGCTTAGTTATGATAATTGATCGTGAAATCGTTTTATACAAAGTCTATCATATGTTTGCAACAATAATTATACAGAGATCTAGAAGAACCTCCAAATGGAGTCAGCTGGCTTGGTGGCCTTGAACCTACCATACCATCTCACCAAAGGCCACAGCAACAACATCGACAACCCCCAAATAGCAAGGTATGCAAAAACATTGTCAATACCTCGCTTAGATTCGGGATCCATCTGTCCGTGGTTCTCAGTTTCATGGCCAAACCAGTCAACCATGGCTCTACCAAAGGTGAAGACGAAGAACACATGCGCAAGGTAGAAGAACAATGCAGCTCTACCAAAGTCCAACAACATCGTGAAGCGCTTAGCAACACTAGCAGGAATACCACCGAAGAAAGCTAGTAAGAATAGGTTTCCGGCTAAAGTGAAGGCCCAGAATGCGACGTCGGGAGGATACTTCATTATGTAGAAGAAGGACTGTACCGAGACGAGGTATTGGTTCTGGTCGGGATTCGCGATGTGCTCGGGTGTTTGGAGGCAATCTTCGGAGAGATTTCCAAAGCGTAACACGCGTGTGAGCACAAAGATTATGAGGAAGAATATCCCAGCGGCGGTGTTGCACAGCGCTGCGACACGAGAATTCCATGTTCGAGCAACGTCGATGCGCGCGTATAAAAGACCTAGGATCGCGAACGATATCCAAGCCATGGGTGGAAACACCGATTGAACTCGGTCTGTCAAGGTAGTCCAGAACCAAATTCCGAACCAGGGATTATGAGAAATAGCAGGACTATCTGTCGGTCCAGGTTGGCCAGCTGATAGTATTGTCAGAGAAGACGAATGGTCGTTGACGATGCAGTGGCCGTGTGTAGGTGAGAGCCAGATATTCCACCATATCGTCACCACACCCAACACTGCAAGCAGCGCATTGTGAACATGCCAAGAAACAGTCTCTCTAAAGTCCGAAGACTCACTTCCTCCGAGGAGCGCTTCACGTTGATCGGAGGATTTCCTCGGGATATGTTTCGCAAGCCACGGCTCAGTAAAGTCCATAGCAACCCACAGCAATCCCGCAAGCAAATAATCCACCGCCAGCGAAAACAGCACAAAATTCATAAACCACACTTTCCCCACCGTTATAACCCATCCCAGCACCACATTCACAGCCGTGAGAACAAAAGCCCTTATGAGGAAGTACCTCGCAATACGACCACTCGACCAGCCCAGCTTCTTCCGCGATCGTCCAAGGTACACCACGCCTATTCCCAGCAGCATTGTGAACCCCGGTGCGCAGAGGTGCGTCAAAGTTCGGACGATATAGGCGGGCGTTCGATTCCAGCGCTTGATGGGCACGCCGTCCATTTCTGTCTCGCGGCCTGTGCCGTGGGACCATGTGTTTAGGGCGAGGGCCATGTGGTCCATTGCCATAAGCAGCATTAGGAGACCGCGGAGGAGATCGGGAGCGAGGGCGCGTGTGGAGGGCTGTGTTGGCTTTGAGGGTTGGGGAGTGTCAGACGGGAAGGAGCCGTAGCTGACATCGGGACGTCGGGAGGTACCATCGTGGGAGGATTGTGCTGACGGCATGATTATAGTGTTGTCGCGTTCATTGGCGACTGGAAGCTATACCCGGGGGAGATATTCGCTGACATGTAAGAGAGGGTATAAACAGAGGAAAGGAAAGAAAGAAGGAGGGAGCAAGTATATCATTTCGGATATTTCGGGCGATCGGTCGACATCATAGATTCTATGTTGGTGGATTAATAAGGAATTGACTAAGCGGACTTTTGGTAGCGGAGTTTCAGTCCATCATGGGTTAGGCGAATCGGAGGGTTTGGCGATGAACCGCGCGGCTCGTCGCTCGGTAATCACTTCAACATTGGGGCCTAAAGAAGAGGGAACGGCTCAAAGAAGAGCAGTTAGATAATAAAGTGTAGGTGTGTTGCAATTAAATGTAGTCGTAGCAAAATTAAAGACCAATGCAGATAGATGTAGTGTTCACAAAGCACAGCAGTAAGAGTAAACCCCCTGTCCATCACCCCACAATCCAACGCTCACCACCCCTGTCAATCACTAAGGCTGCATAAGAGCAATGTCATAAGCAGTAGTCGGCCAGTCGAAGAATTGAATACAGTACAATACCCCGAGCTCTTCAGGAACTCTATGCCCGCGCACCCAACGTACACGGCGCATGCTTCTATGCAGTCTACGAAGCTTTCTGCGGTGAGCTCGTCGCGCGATGTGTAGCCGCTTAGCTAGGGCGGAGGTGGTGGGGCGGCTGCGGAAGTTGTTGTCGTTGTAGGAGTGTCGATTGTTGACTCTGTTGTTGTTGTAAGGTCTTCTGTGGTTGTCTCTTCTGTGGTTGTCTCTTCGGTTGTTGTCTCTTCGGTTGTTGTCTCTTCGGTTGTTGTCTCTTCGGTTGTTGTCTCTTCAGTTGTTGACACCACGGTTGTTGACACCACGGTTGTAAGGTCTTGGGTGGTTGTCTCTTCAGCAGTTGTGGCTACAGTTGAGCTCTCTTCGGTGGTAAAAACGACAGTCGTTGCATCTTCTGTCGTAGTTGCAGACTCGGCCCCGCTCTCAGTAGTAGCCTCTATAGTCGTTTCGTTCTCGGTGGTGATCCCCTCCACGGCGGTAGTAGTCTCTGTAGCGGACTGTCCAGCTTCAGTCGTAGTTTCAGTCGTGACAGCTGAGGTAATCTCCTCAGAGCTACTTTCAAAAGCCTCCGTTGTCTCGGATGAAGCCTGCGACGTTGGCTCCATTGAAGTTGACTCTTCTGCCTCAGTTGATGTGCTTATAACCGAAGGCGCACTCGTTGGGAATACCTCATCAGTGGTGGTTTCATCAAGAACAGAAGATGGGGCTGGGGACAGCGTAGAGGCTTCCGACGCGGCGATGCTGGCTGTTGGACTGGCTGGGATAGACTCGACCACGCTGGAAGAAGCTACCGTAGATGCTTCGGACTCAGTCGTTTGAGAAACTGGTCCGACAGATTGGCTCTGAGTGACACTGCTTGATGACGCGATGCTTTCAGAACTAGATGCAGTTTCTTTTGTCGCAGAACCTTCGGCACTGGTGGCTCTTCCAGAGCTGATGGCTTCAGACGTCACTGTCTCAATCGCGCTCGTAGTTGTGTCAATACCAACAAGTCTCCCATTCTGACACTGCCTCTCTAATCCCCAATCAGCGTCAACTTCACATCAATACTTCACAAACTCAACTTACCATCATAAACTTCCAAAATCACAACCTCACATCCAGCCGGTCCACTCGTAAAAGTCACGTATATTCTCCCATCACTCGCCTGACAGAATCCTGCTGTAACACCAGGCAAGTTCACCTGTAGCGCCCGTCCAGTTGTTCCAAAGAGTCTCGTAGCAGCACCTGCCGGAGGCGCAGGACCCGCAGCAAGCTCTTTGTAGTCCTCACCGTCATAGAAGAACGGTACGCCATCTATGAATAGCTGCTCCTCTGCGAGGTTGAAGCTTTGAGCAAAGGTGCAGATTGAAGGGTTGTTATTCCCGACGAAACCCTTGTCTGTGTTTTGGCGTTTGCGGGTGTTGGGAACGGAGATGAGGAAGATTACGGTGCGGCCTGGTGGTTCGATGATGCCTGTTGATGTAGTGAGGGCATCGCTGCTCACGATGGATCCTGATGTTGTGGTGATTTGGTCGGTCAAAGATACAACATCTGAAGTGATAAACGACGATGCGCTCTGGGACTCTATTTCTGTTACACAGTCAGTCTACAATAACTCTCAAATAGCTCAGGTCACTTACGTGTCACGGGCACTGAGCTGTTTTCGCAAAGGTCGGTTGTAAAGAAGATGCTCCCGTTGATTGACCAGGATTTGCTACAGGAACAAGGTAGGTAGACAGGTACGTAACACACCATGTATCCAAGCTCATAGCTCCATGGTCTGCCTGTGAGAGAACACCACTCGCCCCCAAGACTGTGGTGAGGATTGTTTGACTCTTCATGATGACTCGCACGTTTCCCTTCAAAATACTAGAGAGCAAGACGATATCACTATAAAATTTCGCGACGAACTTCACACATTTAAGTACAGCAGTAATCAGACTATCACATCCCTTCTTGTCGTATTAAAAAGAACCTCTAGACCTGTCACAGTCTCCAAGTGTCTGCTAGTTTACTGTAAAAAGACGCTATATCAGGCTTTTAGTCTTTCTGCACATACAAATTAATATCAGGCATTCCACAGCCACACAAGTCATTCCTCTTTTCTCGTGACTCAAATTCCTATGACTTAACACAACCCCCTTGCGTCGGCTCGTTTGCCGGATCACCCAATCCCATCAACTTATCCCAGAGACTTTTTTTCCTTTATTTCTTTCTACCTCAGAGCCACTGGTTTCCTCCAGTGTCTGTTGAAGCCAAAGCGCAATCACGTCACCTTGTTATTGACATAACCTAAGAATAAACGAGCAGTCGTGTCTCACCTGCTGCTTTACTGTTAGAATTCATTCTCACGCTGTTAGTGTAACGGCTTAGCCGAGCCACGTCTCAAGATTCTGCACGTTCAGGCACGGCTACTTACATGCCTCGCCAAATTGCACGCTACATTGCATCGACTTAATTTTGCGGTCAAGAGAGAATTGGTCTGCGCTTACTAGACAAACGACAGATGAATTACCAAACGCTTTATAAGCTGGAAAACCTAACGGATACTTCGTTCAAATATGAAGTGTCATGTTCACTTGCAAGAACATCCTTGTAAGTGAAGGGACCAGGTACCCGCTACTGCAACACCAAACGGCTGACAGTACTCTTCCAACGGCCAGGCTTTCTCTAGTCGATCCCGTGTTTGTAACTAATAAGACAGTGGATTTCTCACTTCACCTCCGCTGTCATAAGCATCATTGTTACATTAGCGCATTGCCGAACGCTCGCTCCACCACCCTAGGTAGGAAGCATATATTGAAGCCAACATTCACCACGAACATTCACGTTAACCAACCAATCACAGATAGAATAGAACAGAATTCTTAGAGCTTGGCCATATGGCCACGGCAGCCTGCCTTAGCTCCCCCTCCATCTATCAGTCAATGATCAAAACAGCCCTCTTTTGACGGCTGGGTGCTGATGTTTGCTGTTACCCTTCGGAAACTGACAAGGTCTTTAGTATCTGTGGATCTGTTGTGATTAGCATGTCTATATATGTTCAGTATAGGCCTCCTCAGACGTGGCATCATTCGATATGGGAAACGCAGCAAGTTATCTGAATATATTTCTTCAATACATTCTTTGCGCATCACCGTTTCATACGCCTCTTGTTAATCTAGACAGTTCCCATACCCAATTCTCCGCAATGGCACCACGGATGAGGACACGCAACGGTCTTGAGAAGCCACCCTCTGGGAGTCTGAAGACTCCTGAGTCTGTGGAGAAGGACCAGCAGGCGCATGAATGCCTACGTCAAATTGAGGAGCAGTGTGAGCTAACGCAAGAGAGCTTTGATTACCTACTGAAGCTACTCAGCGACAGGTCGTCACTCCAGATAAGCATACTGCCGTCATGCGATATCGACGGGAAGCTCTTCGACCTGACAAGCTCGAACTTTGTGGCTCCTCTGTTCCGCCCCATAACTCAGAATTGGTCTGTGATATATGTTCAGACCTTTGCGGACAGCGGAAGGCATACTATTAATGTTAAACATTATTGCCCAGATCCCACTCAGCAGAGGCGTTCTCAGGTGGTCGATAAGCTCCGTTCCGAGGCTCATCGGCGACATGGAAAGGACACGAAGGTCAATTATACTCATGAAGTAAGTCTTGTCAAACAAATCACCACTTAGATTTAACACGGTCTAGGAGGGCCCGACCGCATCACATAAGAACGCAACGGGCATATATGCCCTTATGGGGGCCTTGGACTTCGGTACCCACCACTCTTTTCAGTCGAAGGACAAGTTCTGGAGCGGTGATCCTGTAGAGGCGATTAAAGCTGCTTTACATATAACACAGCCTCGATACCCTACCCCAGGAAGAACACCTGCAAGGAGGGGATCCTCTATCTCTTCTACGGGCAATGGAGCCGAGGGTATGAGAACCCCTTCCAGACCCCCCAGGAAAGCGAATCGGGATGGTTGGGAACGTCCATCCTATGAAGAACGGGACATCTTCGGTGCTGAAACACCTGTCACAGGAACAAAGCGCAGACGCCTCAATCCGGCTGATCTTATAGTGTTTGACGTCAAGGAGAAGTTGGAAAAAGCTACCTCTTCCATCTCGAACCTGGGACTTCCGTCGGTGACGGATCTTCAGCAAGAGGTCGATGAGCGCCGCAAGGAGCGCAGCGAGCATAACGAGGTCGTCGAGAAGAAGAAGAAAGAGCTAGAGACATGTCAGGACAAGTGGGCGTCACTGGCCAGGATACACGAGGAATGCGAGAAGGCGTGCACGGAACTCGACACCAAGATCAAGGATGACGAGTGCAGGGTGAGCAAATGGCTCTCGGAGTTCCCTCAGAACCTCAACTTCGCGATCGACACCGAGAAATACAAAACCCCGGGTGAAGACAGGTGGAAACCTGAAAGGGCCAACCTCATGGAGGCGCAGAACAAGAGGCGCGAAGCCAATGAATCGCTAGATTCTGCGAAGCAGGATTTCTCCCACCTTGAGAGGGTAGTGGAGAATGTTTTAGAGGAGGGAAGGGTGATTGAGGAGGGGGTGAAGATGGCGTACATGAGGAAAGAGTTTGTGGCGATGGAGGAGAGGCATTTGGAGGATCAAAGGGCTTTTCTATCGCGGTTTGAGGGTGATGATTGGGAGAAGAATTTGGATGAGATGGGAGGCAAAATGTAGTTTTAGCATTGGGTTTCGTTGGAGATTGCTTCGCATCCCAGACATGTTTCGGCAGATGCATTTATTTGGTCGGTGTTGGTCATACTGTCTCAGGTCAGCGTTTGTTTTACATTGCAGCCAAGACTGTACAGTATTATGTTATGTTCCCGCAAAGTTATTTCTATTTAGGGCGCATAAATACCAGTTCATCTGCATCGCAAAAGCGATTATCTGGTGTTGAGGGTCAAAACGTGGGGTTGTGAGATGAACATCTCCGGGATCCGGCAATTCGGCGATATGACGTTTTGTTTTGTTTCCAAGTGTGGTACCAACCAATACAAATTGAGTTTCTTACGTGGGGTCGGCAGAGCTGAGAATCTCCGGGGTCCGGGTTTTAATCCTTTACATTAAATAAGTCACAACCATCACAACCTACCAAGGCACAGTTATACCAGTAGAGTACGGAGTAGAATACAATAGAATAGCTCCCAATGACTCACGGACATGCTCGGAAAAGTCTCGTCAACTGCCGGTGCACGGCTACGCACGGCCCGGCGACCGAAATCTTGATCTCGGCTGTTATCAAAACTTATCGCCAACCCAACCAATTTGAGCTTAAAGTGATTGACCAAGGAAAAAAGAAACGAAAGAAAAAAAGGGCTTGCTCAACAAATTACGTCGTCATCCCCAAAATTTCTTATCCTTCGGCATCTCTCCGTCCGAATTTCCAGCGAAGCTTCTAATACCGTACTTTAGGCTACTTTTTTTTACAGTGACAGTAGCACCGAGTGCGTCCCCCCCAACGTGTAACCAAGCCAAGCCAAGGATTGGGATTGGATCTACTGCAGGTGGTTGCTGCAGTCTTGCCCGTTTTTATCCTTGTCCGTTGAACCGTCGCTGTCACATCCCATCCCATTATCGCACCATAGTCATACTGCAGCTGCAACCGCGCTGTGGATGCCTCTAATGTTTTCCTCTCGGCTCCCTTCCTTTTCTCTCCGCTCCTCCTCTTCCTCCTTCACATCTTTATCTTCATCATCTCAACGTCTTGCATCTCGCTCCATACTCACCAGCTTCCAAACCCGCTTCTCATCTTCATCCTCATCCACACAAGACCCAAAACCCGCTCCAAAACCAGAGTGGCGCACAATGGCCGAGAAAGACATCACAAAGTATCTCCAGCAGAGCCACGACCGGCTCTTCCACAACAACCGCGCCTGGGCCGAGAACAAGGCCAAGGTCAACCCTGACTTCTTCAAGAACCTCGCCGCCGGCCAGTCACCCGAGTACCTCTGGATCGGATGCGCCGACTCTCGCATCCCCGCCGAGCAGATCTGCGGCCTTGAGCCCGGCGAGGCATTTATCCACCGCAACATCGCCAACCTCGTGTGCAACACGGACCTCAACGCCATGGGCGTCATCAACTACGCCGTCAAGCACCTCGGCGTCAAGCACATCATCGTCTGTGGTCACTACGGCTGCGGAGGTGTCAAGGCGGCTATGACCCCCCAGGACCTCGGCTTGCTGAACCCGTGGCTTCGCAACATCCGCGACGTGTACCGCCTTCACGAGAAGGAGCTCGATGCGATCGAGGACGAGGGCGCTCGCTACGACCGCTTGGTCGAGCTGAATGTCGTCGAGCAGTGCCGCAACGTCATCAAGTCTGCTGATGTCCAGCAGTCGTGGCACGAGAACAAGTATCCCATTGTTCACGGATGGGTGTTTGGTTTCAAGGATGGACTTCTCAAGGATCTTAAGATTGACTTTGAGTCTGTGTTGGCCGACATCCAAAAGATTTACAACCTTGTTGACAAGAAATAATGGAAGAGCATGGCGTTGATAGAAGAAATTTAACTTACCTTACTGATTCAAGTACTGTGTCTGTGACTGATGATGCAAGGACAAGACTCTTTGATGACAAGACGTTCAATCAAGGGGCAACGTCCACCTTTTAAACATATCAGTAGCGTTAAGTGCCTGATATGCAGGGATATTGCTCTCTTCAGCCCTATAAGTTACCGTAACAGGGACCACGGCTTGGCTCGACCGCACCTCGATGACGGTCTGGGCCTTCAAGGTGTCGAGAGCCGGAGGAACAACACAGCAACGACGTATTCTCACTCAACTAGAAGCTTAATACCTCCTTTGGAATGCCATTGCTTCCTAAATGACAGAGCAATTTTTAAACAATTTTTAAATGCTCTTATTGATGGTAGGAATCGCAGAAAACCATCAGAAGGATCGCTCTCACGTGACCACCCTTTCAGGGCGCATCTCCACACATCGTACGATTTCCACATGGCCTGGTCCACGATGGAGGGATCGCTTGCAGGCCTCGGATCCAGAGACGGCAGTTTTTTTCTCAAGTGCCGGGTTAGAGATTGGCGAATAGTATGGGGAAGTTGGCCGGAAAAAGAAGGTTGTTTCTCTTTTGTTGCTACGTAATGTGAATGGCGGATGATGGTTTGGGAAATGTCTCTCTGGGTGAAGTATTGGTGGAGGGAATCTGGTGTATGTGCAGCTTGGCTGTAAGTGTAAAGTCTGCGCTTCATTTTATGGGAATCATGATAGAACTTCTTCTGCAACTTGTTTAATTCAGTTTCATTATAGGGTTCATCCGGGTTTGCTTCATGTGTTGTGCTCTCGCAATCTGGTGACCTTGATGGACAGAGCGCATCCGACAAACATTGGAACGGTGTTGATTGTGCCTGCTCAGGTACTTAAAATATAAGTTTTTATTGCGAACGAAGACCTTGACGTTTTCATGTGAAGTACGTAGGCTAATAAATCCACGGGTTTGTCTTTTGATTGCCATGTTCGTTCATGCTACAGCCCATTACCCTTACTCGGGTCACTGTGAACAGCTTCCATCGATCTTATGTTAAGGCAGCGCAATAAACCTATCGACTATTTTTAAATCCCAGTCAAGTATAGAACCAGAAACCATCCTTTAGTTATTTCAAGACTCAACTATGTATCATCATTCATTTGTGCACGCGACAAACACTCGTCCTCAATTACAGAGTGCGTTACGATTACCCTACAGCCAAGCATCTCAGAACCGTTCTGCTCTTCCCCCGTCATCCCGTTTCACCCGCAAACGCCTAAACTCTGGCTTGACCTTCATTCATACTTGAATCACTCACCACACTCACTTCAAACTTCAAAACACTACAATTTCATCCCCGCCACTTCCACTATCCGTACATGAGCCCTGCTTGCTCACTCCGCTTCAACAACAAGCATCACGTGAGTGATTCGGTCTGGTGGTCTAGTGGTATGATTCTCGCTTAGGGAAAACCCTACAGCATAGCTTGCGAGAGGTCCCGGGTTCAATCCCCGGCCAGACCCTTTCTTTTGCCCATGAAGCCTCTGAGATGTCATGGAAGTGTTTCTTTTTGCTGTTGTTGTTGGGCTATCGATGATGCGAGGCCATTGAGTTTGGGTCTCACCGAACCTTGAGCCACTTTCGATACCCCTCTTTCGCTTCATATGAGCTCACACACATGCGCAAGAGGTTACTGAATTTTCTGCCCTTTCTCAATCAGTCTTCTTCCGGTGACACCGACAATTGGTTGATAGATGTGTCGCATAGTAATTGGTGACGATGTTGCGCTTGTATGCAGACACTTTTCGTGGTGGAGACATCTCGGCGCTAGTTTATCTAGGTCACCTGTCGCGTTTTGCTCATGGCGAAAAGCCGGCGCATCATATGGCGCAAGAAAAGACCAAGCCTAAATGTAGGGTGTCAAAATAAACTCGACAAAAGTTATCCGAAGCTTGTACTAAATCAGCTAAGCTCATACTAATTTGCCTAAACTTAGCCTAAGTTACCTAAATAATTTTGTCACTTGGAATCGAGGTCCGAAGTTTTCTTGCCTCTCCTAGCAAGGTCCCAGTCTCAGTGAGTGCACCTTTCAACGGCTCCAGCTGCAAACGAAAAAAAAGTAAACAACCCGTGCAGCCCATCCCAGCCCATCTCATCCAGACATAACTTAACCAAAACAAACTCGACGTAAGACAAGGCTTCAAACCGCGTTCCTCTCCGTTTGCCGCGCCTTTTTTTTTGCTGGAATAAATCAGTCCAAGTCGCATTTTTTCAACAATTTGTTTGTGTGTCCTGCATCTTCCCGTGTTTCCGTCGTCACCATGAACGCGATTTTCAACTTCCTGTCATCACCGCTCAAGCAGCCCGCAGAGAGACCTCCACCCTCCAGCATGCCACTTACCGCCTCGCGACCGAGTTTATCGCCTAGAGAGCAACGTCTTGCCAAACGCGCTGCGGATAGGTTCTCAGAGCCGGCAGGTCGCAGTCCCGTAAGTTTCATCTAGAAGGTGCCCGCCCAGCTTTGCGCTGCGCTGCGTTGCGCATGTGCCTTGATGAGCTGGCACCTCCCGTCCCCCAAGTGTTATGTAATGTTAGGCACCCAACTGACCTGACTCTTCTAGCGGTCGCGTCTGAGTAACGTTTCTCTTGCATCCACGGACGATAACACCGCCGAGATCTCTGTCGTTAGTCGACGAAGAGAGACCATCGCCATGGCCCCGCCGCCGAGTGTTAAGAAGCGCATCAGCACATCGACGCGCTCGTCGCCGATACACAAACAACCAAAGTCTAACGGACCCGTTTCTCGTGTCGCGACATCATCGCCCGCCGTCCGATCTTCCCCTAGAAGGCGAGAATCGGCTGAACTTGGAGGATCTTCGCCGGCCTTCGCCACGTCACCAGCCTCAATCCCTAAGAGAGTTTCCCGTGTCGCGTCATCGCCCGCCGTCCGATCCTCCCCTAGAAGGCGAGAATCGGCCGAGCTTGGATCGCCGGCCCCAATCCCCGAGAGAGTTTCTCGAAGCAGCGAGACTAAGAGTCCTAGAAGGTCCTCCAGGGCCTCGCGCGTAACGGAACCGCAAACAAATGGGACAGAGAAGACGCCCGAGGAACAGCCCGAAGAGGCGCATTTTGAAGAAGAAGAGGCGCAAGTTGACGACGACAGGAGATACGAATTCGTGAGAATTTCGGATCATCGCTGGGCTGAGAACGAGAAGGAGATCGAGCTTCTCATGCAGTGGAAAGACGGCGACAGCTCCTGGATCTCCGAGGAACTTCTTCATACCGATAACCGACAGGCCCTATTTGCGTACTGGCGCTCTCAGCCCGGCGGGCGACCCAAGAACCCCAAAGACGACGAGGTGTACCAGGTTTTCGCGATTAGAAAGCACCGCGTGCGTAATGGTACCCCACAGGTCCTAGTCGAATGGTTAGGCTACGACACACCCGAAAATACGTGGGAGGACCAGGCCTACATTGAGGGGGTCGCCCCCAAGCTCGTCGGCGCTTATTTTGATCAAGTCAAGGGCAAGGGCAAGATTCAGGCCAAGGCTAAGAGCCAGACGAAAAGCCAAGCGAAGAGCAGAGCGAAGCCCAAGGCTCCTGTAAAAACCAAGGCGCCCGCGCCCGCGAAGACCAAGGCCCAGGCAAAGACTTCGGCTCGCGCCGTGACTAGAAGTAGTGCAAGAGTCTCGAAGCGATAGAACTACACTGGAATACGATTGGAACTGGTCGGTTGTATTGGCTCAAAACGGTTGTGGAAGCATGTTTAAAGGCTTGTGATGATGGAAATGAACATTGTTTGGACTGTAATTATCATCAGAGTGGAAACAATAAGCAAACTGCATTTCTTGTTACATGTGTTTTCTTGAATGTGAAGGAGCCATGTTCCTGCCTTGACCCTAGGCGACGAGAATATTTATGTAATTTTTATAAGATTTAGGAGACTCTACTAAGTTTTATCATCCTCTTCTAAAGTCTCGAGTTTTACTTCCTCGTTCACCACTCTCACGAGCTAACTAACTATGTCATCCCCAATGGACCTAGATATTGGACAGAAATTTATGAATCCCTCGTAGAATTCCCCTGTCCCGTCCCGATTCTTCACGCCCATCGCTTCGACTAGATCTATTACTCACATCCTCACGCGTCTCAGTGCTTCGAGACCTCCCCGACCGAGATCGATGCGATCGCTTATCATGGTCCTTGTAATGCGTAATATCATCTCTCAAACTCCTCAAACTCTTGCCAAAGTGCTTAAGATTGTACAGATCCATGATGAGTTGCTCGACCCCATCTTGAGTCAGAAGCGCTTCCGTCCGGTCACGGGGAGCAAGCATGTTTTCCTGTATCGTCTTGACTAGCTCAAGGTGCCTGTCTCTGTCATCCGTTAAACCCTTGAGCTTTCTCTTGTTCGCATCGACGTTTATTCTGTTGTCCATTCCGAACTGGATCTTGCCTGTCTCGATCTTGATGAGCTGGTCGTAATACTTTTCAGTCGCATCATTAAAGGCATTAGCAGAATGCTCTCTCAGATACGCGACAAATTGCGCCGTTGCCTTCCGCAGCTGTTTTTGCTCACTTCTGTATTCCCTCTCAAGCTGTTGAACTCGCTCTATACCCTCTTGTCGTAGAGCCATATCGCTCGCATTATCCCTGAGGCGTCGCTCAACGTCTTTATCCTTGACTCTGACCTTACTTTCTGTCAGTTCGTAGAAGAAATGCATGTGCTCCTGCCAACTATGCTTGCAACTTCTACAACTCTTGTCTTTGGTCTCCTTGAAAGCCCTGCATTTGATGAGTTCTGGATGGCCCACGCACTCCTCAGTAACACCTGGTAGTCTGCAATCTTCGTGGCAAATTGAATTGTAGAATGGGACGACGTCGCCGTTGGAATTGGACTTGAACTCGCAGCAATGCTTGTTCTTGCAGACAGTTCGAGGCTTATCGAGCTTTGTGGGAACAACCTTGATCCTTTCCAGATGAAGCTTCTTTCGAAGTTCATCTCCCGTCAGGCGCATGTCATTCAGCTCTGCCATCTTTTCTTCCAGAAGGCTCAAATTCTTTCTGATCTCCTGGGAAACCTCAACCATGGGAATCATCAAATGACCGAGTGCTTCGCGTGCGCCTTCCATGGTAAGCGTTTGCCTGATCTCATGTGGTCTGAGGTTGTCTATGTATGAAAGCAGCCTCAAAGTTTCTGCTCTCGATCTATCCCAGCTTTCGCGGGAACTTCTCTCGTCTTGGCCCCTGATATCTTGAAAGTGCGCAGCCAGGTAATGGAAGCTTTTCGCATCAAAGCTGTACGACTTTGCGCGGCTTACTATTAGGTCAACAGTTGTGTTGCCCTTCAGAAAGCTTTGGAGCGGTCCGAGAGCATCTCCTGGAGCATAGTTGGAGACGAGGGTATGTGTGAATCCAAAGACGACGTTTGCAACAGCGCTGCGATGAAGATGGGACAATAGCTCCTCAAAGCAGAAATGAATTGTGGGAGTGAGGCGTGCTTCGTTGGTCTTGACTAGGATCAATATTCCATGAAGCTCTTTGTATCTTTTCAGAGTGTTCATGATGTCCTTGATGTTCTTATTGTCTGTTTCAGGACCTCTGGTGTCGCCGATACCTGGAGTATCGATTATACGGTATTTGGTACCATTGTAAGTGACCCTGTAAAACCGATGTCTTTTGTGTAGCTGAATCGCCAGTCGTGCCATCATGTTCATCATCTCCAGAGCCAACGCGGATCGTCCGGTTCTCAAGTTCCTGATCCGAGTCCGACGAGTTCCAGTGACTGACTGAAAAGGAACACGGGACCCTGTACTCTAGTTTCTGGGCTGATTTTGCCTCATCGAAGCTCTCGAACGTCAAGAAATTGACGAAAGAGTTGATAAAGGTTGACTTGCCAACGCCAGTCTGTCCCAGAACCAGGATATTGCGACAATCAGGCCGTTTTGATCTTGTCAAGAGTCGATAAAGCTCATCCGTATGGTATCGATCGAAGCCGCGCCCGTGACTATCGCTAGTGCATTTGAAGTCCCATGAGTTGTAATCGGCTGAACCACAGTCGCAGTAGATGCAGTCAGTCACTGTCGCAAACTCAAGAGGAGCGTTGCAATTGGCGCAGGTCCATTCATGACTCAAGTGAGAGTCACAAGATCTTCCGGGACAGGGAATTTTGACCAAGCGGCGCTCAGCCGGTTTTGATGCATCAAAATCCATCTCTCCCGGATCACAACGACCGATACACCTTTGTGGCCCTTGGCGGTGCTCTGCTTGTCTCATAGGAGACCTGCGTTCTGCTGACCTATCCCGATACTCCGAAACTTCAATCACTGGCTTCGGCATTGTTCGTACTGGACCAAAGATCGGGGCTTCCAACTGTCTGTATTCAGAGGGGGCATCGCAATCGACTATAAACACCTGGTTCTGATTCTGGGGGTTGTGAAGGAACTCCCTCAGAGTTGTGCACTGCTCATTCCATGAACTTGAACTCTTGAGCACGGCATTATTGAAAAGGAAATGGTATGGAGGAGGATCGTGAGACAGAGTGCGTTCGTTGATGCAAGCGCCATTGAAACCGATATATGTCGCTCCACTGTTGAGACATTGCTCGATGAATCTGAGCTTATCGGTTTGCTGACCAGCGATCATAGAGATCTGCCGGGCAGACGATCCTTGGTCCGCATGGAGGTAATCGAGGCGATTTTCATGCACTGTGCCATCTCTGATACCTAGTATAATCCTTTGTAGAGTCATCTGAAGGTCTTTCCGGAATGTTTCAAGCCGAGTGACTGCTGCATCGACCTCGTCGATGTGATCCCTTGCAAGATATTGTTCCCGACCCACCAGCGAGTGTTTGTACTCCTCGACTTTCTCCTTACAAGTATTCCAATCATCGAAAAGAACAAATAAAGGATCAACATTGGTGACAGCTCTCAGGTGATGTTGAGGGCTGGGAACAACCCCCCCGTCAGGCATGAGATGACGGAGCATGTGTAATGGACGTAAAGTATACTCTATCGGGTACCCTGCGCCGTCAATAGTGTGTGTAATCTGCTGCGGATCTGTTTGCAAAAACCTGCACATTACAGGCAGTGTCTCTTTGTGAATGCCATAATCGCGTTGTATATCAGTATAGAGCATGAACTCATAGTCAAGCTCAAGTCGATGACTTAGCGAATTGTCGCCGCAGTCTACAGAGTAAATGGACCTGGCAATATCGTCCAGCTCCTCCAAGTCTTTCTGAAAAGCAACTTCTAGGGCCGCTCGTTGATTCAGGTCGTCTATGCGATGCTTCATTGTCATGATGCTTTGTAGCCCCCATCGGACACCGGTGACCACATGGGTACTGCGACGATCAGCCGGGAGGAAGATTCCAGAGGCTATTCCATTTCTAAACACACTCTGGTGGAGATTGAGAACATCTTCATAGGTGTTGAAGAAACTCCGGCTAACACCATAGAGTATATCGCCATCTAATGTGCTGTCTCTCAGAAAGTTGGCAGATCCTTTGAGGTCGATTAAACCGGATAGAATGCTTGCTGCAAGGTTGCCATCGATACGCATTGCGTTGAACCGACTTGCATGACTGGAACCTTGATGTATTCCACTCTGGCGCTGACAAGAGGGCACGCAAGGGCTTCGCAAGACGGTTCCTTGTGGCGGATTTGGCGGAAAAATAGAAGACGAAAGGAATTGGTCAACTCTCGCGTCGTAAAGGGTACCGATGGAAACCTGTTGGCCAAGTGCAGGCCTGACAATCTCAGCCATCTCGCCTCGAGTAAAGATGAAAGAATGTTTGGGTAAGTTGTTTGCACCGGAAGAATATAGGAGTGTTTGAAGGCTTGAAGAGAACCTCGCATCGTCCCCTTAGCAGCATAAATACCTGGATGAGGTCAAATTACCTGGCGGACCGGTCCGCCAGCAATCCTTCCCAGATGTGTCTGCCCAAAGGGCGAGGCACTTGGACGACTATTGCGTGCAACACAACTACTGGAAGCCTGCTTGCCAGACGGATACACCAAATTCACTGCCACACCATTGGACGTTGCACCACGACTGGTGTTTGTCACCGAGATAAGGCCTTGACGCAAGCTCCCAGTATAGGAGGACGTTATTGGATCCCTCACCATCATGGCAAGACGCTCAAGACCAACTGGCGAGGCTCCTCACATGCTTAGGTAACATCGAGGTCGATGGCATATGGGTTGAAAGGCATTACACAGCGGTCCATTTTTGAGACTGTGACAGAGGGTCATGACTCACGATGAGTGCCTCTTTCAATGACGTGAAGTCAATGTACTGGCAACCGAGGGGTCATTGGAGATTGATGGCATATTGCAGGTGACACCCCATCAGGCAGTCGTAGAAACATTTAGGCTGCCCTGCGAAATCCCAGTTGCGTCAATTGAGGTAGCAGCATGCCTCGATGACTCCGTGACAGCTCCATTGCGTTTCGTTCCCGAGGGGCGTGAACAAACATGATGCACAAGTCGGAGTGACTGCCCTTTGCTGGTTGTACGCCAGACACAAAACAAGAGCTGGGACAGAGTCCAGTTCCCGCGAGCCGTCCGACGCACGCGCTGAAGTTTCTCGAAGTTGCCGGACAATTTGGCGCTCTTCATCGGATTGGATGAGTATCTGCCTGGGCGGCCAAATGGCCACCCGAGAAAGATCAACTTGAGTTCCGGTTCGTTTCGAGGGGTCATCAGGTGCCCAGTATCCAAGAGGCCTCCTCGTTGTCTGTTCAATCGACAATCAGGTGGTCATCCGGCAACGAACTTCACGCCGTGATCTTTTGATCGTGACGAGCGGGCAAAGACGGCAGCATTGTTGAAGTGCGCATTATCTAAGCTTTGCTTGTGTGGAAAGCGTGGGCCAGAATGGCGTGGTGTTAGATGCAGATGTAGAGGCTGAGATCATCATCTGATTTATCAAGGTTGTGCGTTTGTTGTCCCGGGCAAAATGCAAGGAGTTGATGCAGTGGCTCTTCATCCGACGAGTGCTGTTTGTGTTGTCACCTCGCGTCGTTTGTTTCCAAGTTGAGTACAGGATTGGGGACAGTCATTACGCCATCCAGGACAACAATGAGCCTCTTTCACTCATGGATGTTACACAGCAAGCGCCCAAACTTTAGCATTTGTAATAGAGAATTTACCACCAGAAAGCCTTCCTTTCTCCATTCACCATGTAACTACACTGAACTTGACCAAATGATGTCCTTTCGTCACTTCCATTCCCTTCTCGGCTCAACGCACGATATTGAGATGGTTCCAAGTCTCAGACTCCCCCCTTCATAACAGGAAAACTGTCTGTTGGTAATTCTACCTCGCGGGCGCCGTTGAAGCCATCATTTGACTTTTATTTAACGTGGAAGACACTGGTACAGCATCCAACGGCAACGATCACTCGATGTGTAGGTTCGAAGGCAACTCCTCATTGTGTTCAATACCTACGGATGAAGCAAAAAGCCCATCCAAATGCTCC
>JABEEM010002994.1:0-31812 GCA_013363185.1 Fusarium secorum | reverse complement strand
TTAATTAAAGTAATAATTATATTATTAAAATAAATAAACTTTCTTTAATATTAAGTTTTAAAATATTAATTTATTATAAGAATTTTATTATTTAAGTTTTTATTTAGAAATTAAAAGCTTACTAGCTTTATATAAAGTTAATAATAAGAAAAAAAAAATAATTTAAATTAAAAAGAAAATTTCTTTATAAAGAAATTTTTTTAAATATAAAATTTATAATTTATTTATTATTATTATTATTATTAAATCTTTTTTATTTTAAATTATTTTAATAATAAAATTATTATAATATATATTAAGTTTTTATTTTATTTTATTTATAAAATTAAAATAATATTTTATTAAATCTTATTTATTAAAAAATATATGTTTTTAATTTAATAATTAATTATAAATATATATAAATAACTTTATTTATAATTTTAAAAATAATATATAATTAAATTAAATTTATTAATTAATATTTTTAATTTATTTAATTAATATATATAAAAAAAAGCTTTATTTAATTATTTTTTTAATTAAGTTAAATTAATATTAATAAGTTTTTTTGGATATTATTTAATTTTATAAATTTTCATAATAAAATAAGTAAATAGCTATTAAATAATATCTTAAGGATTGTAATCAAAGCCTTTACTCGGGAGAAACTGTAAAGTATATAGAGTAAGCTATTAATAGTTAAGCTTGAGGAAGTATTTATAAACAATTGATTAAAAAGCACCCGCCTGATTATGCACAGATCAGCTGTTCAATATCAGGAATGATTGAGGCAGTGAAGCAAAATTACCAAGTCAAGATGTCATTTGTTTTCTTAGGCTCCCAGGCGCGTGCAGAGCTGGCCAACCAAACGCGGTTTTGGCTGACGTCGAGTCTGCCTTGGTACCTTCGAAGCAGGTAGACTTTGGGCCTACCGCAGGCATCAGTGACTCAAGCAGTATGTAACTATGGCGCAACCCCTGATTGGCTGTTCAAGCTAAAGAACCAATCAAGCTACCAAATTATTGTCTGAGGCAGCAACGCACTGGGGCCTACGGAGCAAGTGCGACAGACCTTAAGCTACTACTAAAGCCACTGAGGTACCTCACCCTAGCTCAATCAACTTCTCTTCTCCACATGCACGCTCATACGCGTGCTCGCCCTGAAAAATCGCAGGAGCGCAGACTGACATCCACTCCTTAACAACTTCATCATCGGCGACCATCATGTCTTTCGGCGGCGGCTTCGGCGGCTTTGGCCAAAACAACAACACTTCTGGTGGCCTCTTTGGAGCCGGAAATAATAATAATAACAACACCACAGGAGGCTTTGGCTCAACAACCGGTACGCAAATTTTACTTCATCGCATCGCTGTCATCTACCATTGAGAGACGAATCCAGTGCGCGAAGCTCTCTATCGACATCGACATACTAACAATATCTCAGGCGGCTTTGGATCAACAAATACTGCTGGCGGCTTTGGAGCTAAACCTGCATTCGGTTCTACCTCTACCAACACAGGAGGTGGCCTCTTCGGCTCCTCAACCACCAACAACAATACCAGCACCGGCACAGGGTTTGGAGGTTTTGGAAGCAACACAAACAACACCACATCGGCGTTCGGTAGCAACACAGGAGGTGGTATGTTTGGAGGCAACACTGCCAACAAGACTGGCTTTGGCACTACATCCAACACCGGCGGATCGCTCTTCGGCGGAGGCAACAACACCACCACCACCCCGGCGACGACGGGCTTCGGCTCTGGGTTCGGCTCTGGCACAGGATTTGGCGCCTCAAGCACCAATACTCTCGGCGGCGCTGCGGGCGACCCTCCTGGCACTGCTGTTGCGGCCTTCCAAGCATGGAGCGAAAAGGAAGCCAACAGTACCTCGACCAACTCTTACCAAAACATTCTTTTCCAAGATCCTTACAAGAAGTGGTCGGCTGACGAACTTCGACTTGCCGATTACGTCCAAGGAAGACGACATGGCAATGCTACTGGTGGTGGTGCGTTTGGCGTGAGCTCAGGTTTTGGCGGAGGGTTTGGAACTAATACAAATACCACCGCAGCTTCAGGCTTTGGGGCGAACACGACGGCCAACACTGGTGGTGGTCTTTTCGGATCCAACACGAACAACACTTCAACACCCAGCACTGCCTTTGGCTCGACTGGTTTTGGAGCAGCCAACAACAATAACACCGCCAGCGGAGGCTTGTTTGGCAGCACTGCGAACAAACCTGCTGGAGGCCTATTCGGCAGCACCACCACGCAGACGAACCAGACTGGCGGCGGTCTTTTTGGAGGAGGAAACTCCAACACTACGGGTGGCTTTGGAAGCACGAACACCACCGGAACTGGCTTCGGTCAGACGAACACGAACACCGGTGGTGGACTATTCGGAGCCGCTCAGAACAAGCCTGCCGGTACCGGTTTCAGCTTCGGAAACACGAATACCAGCACTACGGGTGGATTTGGAGCCAGCACCACAAATAACGCGTTCGGCGCAAACAACAACACTGCAAATAGCGGCGGTGGCCTCTTCGGCGGTAACAACACCCAAGCTGCCGGCACTGGTGGTGGCCTCTTTGGACAGAGCAACAACCAGGCACAGCAAACCACCGGTGGTGGCCTCTTTGGCCAGAGCAACCAAACACAGCAGTCGGGCGGATTGTTTGGCGGCAACAACCAACAGAAGCCTGCTGGTACTGGTTTATTTGGCAACACAAACACTGGCACAACTGGTACTAGTGGTGGCCTATTTGGCAACAATCAACAACAGACGAATACGACTGGCTTTGGTGCCGCCAACAACAATGCGACTGGTCTGTTCGGTAGCAAGCCTGCCCCAACTGGTGGCCTTTTCGGAAACAGCACCACAGCTCAAACGAACACAGCTGGAACTGGCTTCGGCGGCGGGTTGACCTCAAATACTCAGATGAACCAAAATACCGGCGGCCTCTTCGGCGCCGCCAACACCCAGCAGCAAAAGCCCAGTCTGTTCGGTGGCAGCACTAACAATGCTGGAAGCAGTCTCTTCGGCGGCCAAAACAACCAACACACTGGATCTTCCCTGTTCGGCGGCAGCACAAACCAGCAACAGCAACAGAATGGAGCTTCAATCCTAGGTAACAGCCAGTCCGTCAATGCCCCTCAGGGTCTGACTGCCAACCTAAACGACGTTTCGGCATTCGGCTCTCCTGGTCTGTTTGCTGGCCTCGGTGGAAACGAAGTCCAGAACCCGGGTCCCCTGGCTACTCCACTGAGTGGTGGTTCAAAGCCAAGAAGAAGCTCGATTCTGCCTATGTATAAGTTGGCCCCGGCCTCTGCTTCTCGATATGCTACTCCTCAAAAGCGAGGCTTCGGCTTTTCTTACAGCAACTATGGAACCCCCTCGGGCAGCCCCGCGAGTAGCATTTCCAGCACACCTGGAACCCTCGGTCACAGTTTGCTAGGCTCTAGCCGATCTGGAAATCTCAGTAAAAGCCTGTCGACTAACAACCTGCGCCGCAGCTTCAACACCGAAGACAGTATTCTTGCCCCTGGAGCTTTCTCTAATGGATCTCAGCCCAGGTGGTATGGAAGCACTGGCTCCAAGAAGCTCGTTATCAACAGAGACATCAGGAGTGATCTCTTTTCAACACCGCAGAAGGACAGAGCCTCAGATGCTGGAACTGGTTCCCGAAAGCTCTCCAAGCGTGTCAGCTTTGACACAAGCAACGTTGACATGGATGACAGCACACCTGTCCGCGGTGCTCTTCCTGCTGCTAGCGAGGTTGAAAGCCCAGCCAACGACGAGACCCCTCGCCAGACCCGCACAGCTAATGGCTCGAACGGCTCGGCCGGCCCCAAGACTCCTGAAATGGAAGAGGTTAAGGGCAACGAACTGGCTATCGTTCATGAAGAGGACAACACTGCCACTCCCGAGGCTTCATCTACCAGCATCGCTGACAATGCTCCTGGACAATACTGGATGTCACCTCCCTTGGAGGATCTCGAAAAATTGAACCGCATGCAGCGCCAAAAGGTTGATGATTTCACTGTCGGCCGTGACAACGTTGGTTATGTTTCTTTCAAGGTCCCTGTAGACATCAGCAATATTGATCTGGCTGAGATCTGCGGTACTCTTATTGTGCTTGAGCCTCGATCTGCTACAGTCTATCCGATCTCAGCCAAGAAACCGCCTGTCGGCAAGGGTCTCAACGTTCCCGCCAGGATTGCTCTCGAGCAGTCGTGGCCCCGTGGTGGTAAGCGTATCGCCAATGACCCTAAACGGTTTAACAAACACGTTGAGCGTCTCAAGCGAATCGAGAACACAACTTTTGAGAGCTACGACAAAGAGACTGGTGTCTGGGTCTTCTCAGTAGAGCACTTTACCACTTATGGCCTTGACGACGATGATTCCGACGACGAGGAGATGACACAGAATGAGCCAGCCGCCCCCCAGGAGGTGGCTCTCGATGCTTCTGTCAACTCTCTCAACTCCCCCATGGAAGATGACACATTCGAGTTTCGAAGGCATCGAGGTCTTCCTGGTGGTTTTGACGATGAAGCTCAAGCCCTACAACCCCAGTTCTCTGGCGAGCAGTCTTTTTTAGGGGTTAGCTCCGCGGATTCCGCACCCAACGATGTCAGGCTGTCCCTCGAGGAGGAATACGCCGATGATATGGGTGAAGAATATGACGTGTCCGAGGATGAAGACATGGCGAGGTCTTCTCTCGAACCGCATCTGGCCGCGGAGCTCGACGACAACTCGTCCGAGGGTGTTCCAGAAGCTGTGAAGGCGACTCCTGGAGGCATCCTCAGAGCTAGAATGCGAGCTGTTAAGGACTCTGCTGGTCCTGTGCAGCTGGAGGTTGCTGATGGGGATGATTGGATGGAGATGTTAAGAAAGACTGTCAGTCCAGTCAAGCGAGACCGACAGCTTTTGAGAGAGCTGAATGACTCTCCCTCAAGACAGACGGGTGTACTGATCGACCTCGACAAGAGTGGATCTGACACTTTACGGAAATCATCCATTTGGAGGAAGAGTATTGCAAAGAACGATAGACTGGACAATTTCGCGGCAAGCACCATTGGCATGGATAAAGGCCGTGGATTTGCGACTAGCATCGACCTCATGAACTCATTGTTTGAGAAGCCCAAGCCAGCGCCCCAGAAACTTCGAGCCTCAGTCTCTGGCAAAGGCTTTCCCAAGGTCGGTCCCCTAGTTTTTACCTGAGTGGCCCTTGAATGTAATTCCTGGAGGTTTATGTATCTATTGACTTATAGTATATGAATTGATGCTAAAATTGATTTTGATTAGTGGCCCTACGAGCGACAAGACAAGACAATGACTTTGGACGGTTACGAAAAGACTTTCCACGACGCTGGCCGACCTACCTGGGGTCCTGACGAGACACTTGTTGTTCCTCGACCACTGGCTTCTGAAGGCACCCGACGATCTCTCACCCATAATACCGACCTTGTTTCTTTTCAACGCTGTTCGATTCAGACTGACAAGCAAGAGCTTCGCCTAGCCTCATTCGCAATGGAGGTTAGTTAATAAGCGTCGACCTCCAGATATATGCTGACTCGTCATATAGCAATCCAAGCGATACCTGGGCAACCAGGATAAGCTCACTGAAATCCGAATAGTTGATGATGTTCCTTTCGCCTCCCTCAACGTTACTCACTTGCAGGATGTCTTTCACCAACAGGACATGAACGACCCCGCAAGCATGCAGGAGAAGCACGTCTGGGAGTTGGCCAGTATCCTTTTCGACTCGGTCAACGACAATAGTCAGCCGGAGCATCTTCTCCGCAGGAACAAGCTGTCACAATTCTGGTCTCTCCTTGTAGACTCGGCCTCTGCTACGACTATCGGCCTGGCAGGATCGAGCGAAGAGAAGGCTGTTGCGTGCCTAGCTGGCCATCGGATCATCGACGCTTGCAAGCACCTCCTGGACGGAAAGAATTTCCACCTGGCCACCTTGGTGCCTCTTATTGGCACCAGTGATGCTGCCAAGAAAGACATGCGAGAACAGCTCAAGGCATGGCACGATTCAAAGATGCTGTCGGAATTTTCAGAATCGATCCGCACCATCTACGAGCTCCTTTCGGGTAATGCATGTGTCTGCGAGGGTATGAAGGGAGTGCCTGTTGAGGACCGCCTAGACTCGTTTGTTATTTCGAAAAAGTTTGGACTCGACTGGAAGCAGGCCTTTGGTCTCCGACTATGGTACTCGATCGCTCAGGAGGACGACCTAGCAGCTGCAGTGCATAGCTTCAAGAATGACGTTGACCAGGAGAAGGAGTATCTTCCATTGCCTTGGTATATCGATCAGGGTATTAAGCCCTTGTGGGATGATGTCGACTCCGACCGCCGGCAAGATCTTCTCTGGGGTCTTCTACAGTTATACGCCAATGAGAGCACCGACCTGGAGGCTGTGTTGCGCCCTGAAAACTCGCAGCTCTCTCCACTTGACATGCGGCTGACTTGGCAACTCGGCCTTGCCCTTGCATCTAGTGGCAAGGTTTCTTTCGGCCAGGATGGCGCTGAAAAGGCCGACGCCGCTACTCTTGCTTTTGCCTCGCAACTGACAAGCGCCGGTGAATGGCTCGAGGCAGTGTTCGTTTTGCTGCATCTGAGCAAGCCCGTCGCCCGCAAGATGGCTATCCAGGAACATCTTGCCCGGCATGCTGGCCTCATCGGCGATGAAAACTCTTCCGCGTTCCAGGTACTAACCGAAAAATTCCAAATCCCTTGGTTGTGGATCTGGGAGGCCCTGGCTCTGTACATGCGCAGCGTTAAGAAGGATGCGTACTCAGAAGTGCAATGCCTCTTACGCGCCGGCTCTTTTGTGGAAGCCCACCGTGTTCTGGTTAAGGAGGTTGCACCGCTAGCCATTGTTGAACGTGACTACGCGGACCTCTCTGCTCTTCTCTCACAGTTTGAAGGCCGACAGGAGGTCATCTCGGACTGGCCGCTTGGAGGAGAGATCTACAGCTTCTTCCTGCAGCTCGTTCAGTATCGCGCGAGGCATGAGATTGCACCACAGGCAGTTTTGGAGAAGCTTCTTGCAGGTCTGCACGCGATGGACAAGGAAACAGGAGATTCTGGAGTTCTGCGGTACGCTGCCGTGTCCGATATGGCAGATGAGACTGCTAAGGAGATTGTTAAAGCCAGCAAGAAGAAACAGGTATGTTTTTAGCGGATGGAACGCAAGGTCGAAACAGTTACTAACTATGCATTGCAGGATACGGAGTTAAGGTCTAGGATTCTCAACCTGCCTTTGACACAAGACCGTCTGTTGGCTTACTCAGTGGACTTGAGCATGGACCGATACCGGGAAGTTATGTCCCACTAGAAGGACGTGGACGTTAGCAGTATAGGATTAATGCCATATTGGAGTGGTTATACGATAGTCTAGTAATGCAGGTGGAAGTACTAAAAAGGAGTAGGCGTGTCTTGAGGGCGTGAGAGCAGGGCGGGCCTTCATTTATGGTCTCATGAGATCGACTTGTAGAATTAGTCTAGATAGTTGCATGGAGCATTGGTAATAAGGAAACAATTGCATTTTGGGAACTTTTGTGTTGACTGTGATGCTCTTAGTGAGTGAGTCGTAACTTTACTGTGGCAGACCTAGACTAATTTATACGTGGGGTCAGTGGATCATCAACCTCATTGGGAGTTTCGGCCACTACGTACAAAGCAAAGCTAATAGTGAATCTCATCCATTTATTTAGATTCCGTCTTGCATCACGTATTTGTAGGCCTCGTCATGTCTAAACCAAAGAATTGGCCAGATGGCTTCCCGTATCTCAAGGCGCCTCTTCATGACAAGAGTCTAACTCCAACGTACACACAAGCTCTTAGAAACAAACCCTCTGCTTCAAGTGGCATCCCAATCATCCCATCGCCAGCGACAACAACACCGTGCAATCTGGTCAAGATCCAGCCCATTTCTGAGCCGTCACACCCAGCAAACGGTCAAAGGGGTCTCTTTGCAGCCCAGAATCTTGCGCCTGGTAGTTTCATCCTCGCGTATCTCGGTCGAGTGCACTCAGGCTCAGCATCATCAACAGAGAGCGACTACGACTTATGGCTGGACCGGGAGCTTGACGCAGCTGTTGATGCAGCGAATGAGGGGAACGAAGGACGGTTCGTGAACGACTTTAGAGGCGTGGGAGAGAGGGCGAATGCGGAGTTTAGGACGGTTTGGTGCGAGCGATGGGGAGAGTTTTGTGTGGGAGTTTGGGTGCTCGGAGGTGGGAAGAAGAATAAGAAGAAGGGAGTAGGGATCAAGAAGGGGGAAGAGATTCTTGTCAGTTACGGTAAAGGATTTTGGGGAGAGAGGAAAGCGGAGGAAGATGAGTATGCCTATCGTGAGGAGGGAGACAATGGGGAGGGAGTTGGCAGTGAAGCCGCATCATGATGTGCACTTGGAGATGGAGATAGCTTCAGTTATTGTGTGCGTTTTGGCGTTTCGTTACCAACGTTTTACTCAATGCCCATAGAGGAACAATAGAAATATTCATCGGATCCTTGCTTTTGGAGACTGTCCTTGTCAATTGTCGATTCGATAACCACCAGCCTACAACTTGGGATCCCATTCGTTGACCTCCATGTCTGCTTCTTTTTCTATGAAGATAGTGAGGGTATTCTCCATGAGAGAGCGGCTGGCCATGAGTGCAGATAGCAAAGTCAAGGCTTGGACGGTAAAGGCAATACTCAAAAGGTCTACAGAACCTTCTATCTTGCCCAGCAACATGATCTTGGCCGTCGCTAGGGTGAAGGTGGCAAGGCAGCCGAGCAAAAACATGATGATGAAGATGAAATGTACCTGGGTTTTTCTGTAGCAACCGTACATGTTCAGGCCTAATTAGAGACAGTTAGTAGAGCGTTGGGGAGAAGCAGAGTTGCTATTTACCATGTCCATTGTCATCCCCAGGAGGTGGCATGCAGGCCCTGACTTTTGAAAAACTGCTGACCACAGTGAAGATGATTGCGATGGATATGAGAGCAGCGAGAGCAGCGAGAACAGCGAATACGACTGTAACATCAAGTTAGATTAGATGAGACTAGACCACTCTCGAGAAGGGTCAAGAACATACTCATCACATGAGAGTATTTATTGTCTAGAATACAATCAATCTGTTGTTTGAGTACTGGTGTTTCTGTTTCTGTTGCTGTTGCTGTTTCTGTGACTGTTGCAGTGGCTCCCCTGGCCACGGCTCTGGCTGTTAGTCTGGCCATTGTTTGGAAGCCAAGGGCATCAGAGCCAGAACCAATAAGGTCATTATTATCCAAGAAAGCGGTGGAGTTGTCGTCTCCAGACATGATGATGATGGTGGTGGTGATGGGCTTAGTTAGAATCGAGGATTGACCAAAGAGAAGAGTATGATGATCATAAGAGGAAAGGGAGCAACGTATTTGTTCCCCTCAGCTTGAAGTCTAATCACAAAGTCAGGCGTACAACACGCACGCATGAGTTGTATACCAATCACATAGATACCCTTGGCTGTTGAGGGTTACTTTCAGCGTGTTCCAATAGGCCTGTCGCGAAATCCAAGGAGAAATGAAAAATTCTATCTCTGCTGGAGCAAATAGAAACTCATCCTAGCTGCTTCTTGGAGTATAATATTAACATAATAAATTTTAGACTCTTAGAATTGATCCTATCACTGGGCTTTTGGTTCTAGTTAGACTTTAGAGATGAATGCTTTTATATGATACCTCGATACATGAGACTTGCGCGCAAGAGTCTGTTTTGAACTTCTGTATAGACCTGATAAAGGGTTCCTCCCTTCTGTGTCTTGGCTTCTCGGTTTCAAGATGCTCTATGTAAAGTATCTGAGACTAAATGGAGTACACATTATCACGGAAGCTTAGATACGGTTCATTGGGCCTCCTTCGCTGAGTCTCTTGCCACTGCCTGACACTTGAAGACGTGCCATTCTCTGATAGGAGTCTTTTGGTGAGCCGAAGCTAATTCATTAATGGCATCTCTTTCGTTTGTAGCACCTCGGTCACGATTGATAGAGAGTATCTCCATGATACCGCGCATAAACTGTAAACATGAGAGGCGGACTAAACTTTTCAGTCTTTGATAGTACAAATTTTGATGAACTTTGTGATGAAAGCAAACAAAATGTACACTCAATATGAGGATGTTTCTCTCTTATACTATCTTCAAATTCTTTTTTTTCCCTTCTATTAACTATTAGGCCTAGCATTACCAGATCACCCGCAACACCAACATGTCTGTAACGGGAGACAAACAACGTCTTGCCTTGTGTTAGTATCTTGAACTGGGTGGCGATTCGTAACTTGTACTGGCTCTTCTAGGTTATGGCTATATTTTAGTAGCCGTGGCTCAGTTATCCCTGGTCATCGTCGCATCTACCCTCCACAACGACACAACGCCATGTAAGAGATACTCAATGATACAGGTACCGAGTAATTGGATTTTAGGCTGACCCTTTTGTCTCAGATGCAAGAGCCGCATATAAGAGCTCCCAAAGGGCAACACGTACCACCAACGGAATGGCCTTTCTCCTCATGGCAGTCCAATTCTACCTCTCCGCCATCATCACCCTCCTCGGCTGCCCCATCGTTTTCATAGGGTGGTTTCTTATTGCTCAAATAGTATGTACGGTGTACTTTTGCTATATCCCCTTCAAGTACCCCAAGGGTGTCGCACCGCCTGTGGAAGATGATGAGTGGTTCCTGGCTGATCAAGACGACTTGGAGCTGAGTATTCTTCCGTACAAGATGGATCCGGCATCCTTGAATGGACCTGGGGATGCTTGTCCTGTGTAAGACGTTGTCACTGGACTGAGAATGGCGGGAGGATCTCTCAGGACTGTAGATCAATCATCAACGTCTCTCAACGGGCTCCAAAGTGAGCTCGATTATCATTTAGCGAGATAGATGCCCAGGTTATGAGGCATTCTGTGTAACCTTGACTCTTGGTTTGTCATCGCTTGTAGAGCTTTGAGTGTCTACTAGGTACATAAGCTACAAGTCAATAGTCACATACTTATTTAAAAAGAACTGATGTCACTGTTATATGCTTCTAATTAGCTCTTCAGTGACTTGCTTACCTATTTTTATAAGTCAAATGTTGTATTTTGTTAGTGTGAATCTGCTCCTCCACTTACATTACAGTACAGTACAGTACAGTACATTACATCTTCACCGTAGCATCGCCAGTCGTGCGTGTTTCCTAATTGGGAAAGCGGCGCGAGGAACCATGTATAGTTGATGTTGAGGCTGACGATCACGACTAAAGGATCAAGCAAGATACGGCCGACGCTCGCGCTCTCTAAAGGCCGAACATATCTAAAGAACATATATAAATAAGGCAGTTGCTCTCTTTCAGTTTTTTCCATCTGTTCAACTCCACATCTTCATCTTCACATACCTATCCATCCATATATTCTTCACTTACACGGAATACACATACCAAGCATTACCTATATCATCAACCATGACCTCTCAACCCTCAAACTCTTCTCCTCGTCTTGTACGAACTACACACAATGAGGACGGAACCTCCATCTTCGTCCCTGACACAAATGTCACACCCTTCCAGCCCTTTGGTCCTCAAGGGAGTGGCTTCAATATCTTCGACGTCCGTCAAAGCGTCCCCATCAACAACACAGACTCTGTCCCATCATTTGAGAACTCTCTTCCGAGGTGTCCCCCCAAAGGCTCTCTCTTCTGCATGACTCAGATCCAGCCCGGTGGTAGAGCACCTATGCATCGTACCAAAAGCCTTGACTACGCTGTGGTTCTGTCGGGTGAGATCGTGCTGGGGCTCGACGGTGGAGAGGAAAAGACTGTCAAGCAAGGAGAGGTCATTGTTCAACAGGGCGTGAATCACAGCTGGGAGAATAGGGGCGACGTTACTTGTCAGATCATTTTTGTCATGATTGGTGCTGAACCTATCACTCTCAAGGATGGAACGGAATTGGAGGAGACTGTGTTCTGATGACATAGTCTAAGGGAGTGACTATTGTGAATTTCGTGTCTTCATATCATTAGATCTCGGATAGAACACCCAAGCTTGACTTGATGCCCGTGCACTCTCTGATCCGTTCAAACACTCTCTGTGCATCCTCTTTCTGCGAACTCGTAGTCAAGGCGCTCTGGCTTTTGATGATCTTCATCGGCCAAAGCAAAAGGTATGCGCCAACCGCCTGCCAACGAGCCGTCTTTGACCCCGAGTGCCATCGGCCGAAGTGATCGATATCGCCAAACGATTGTGGAACAGTTGCCAGGACCTCGCCAGCCAAAAACTGGATACTTCTGACTGATACCGTGATCCGAGCTACAACTCTAGAGTCCGATGGTACTGTAGTATTGACCTGTTCCAAGCAAGATACCAGTTTCTGATGAAGAATGATGCGTGCAGTACGGTGATAATTCCACTCATAGGCCATCCATAAGTCTGGATGAAGCTGAATAGACTCTGGCAACCAGAAGTTGGACTCTCTGTTATCGAGTATTTTCTCACGAGTCCTAGTCTGAAAGCTCCATACTGGTTCCTTTCGCCAATCAGCAGCCTCTTGATCAAGGCGAAGCATCTCATCTATCAGGTCTAACAACTTGTGTGCTTCAATGTCTCCAGAGTCGATACAAGTCAGTAGCTGGTTGGCTTGCTGACACATTTGGTTAATTGCTAGACCGTCCTTCTCTAGCTTTACCGAAGCAATATTGTCGTTCAACTTGTCAAGCCAATCTTGCGATTCAGGTAGAGGGCTTAATTGCTTAGCCAGATGCTGCTTTTGCTTCAAATTGTGAGCCCAGTACTTACATGGGCGGAGAGTCAGGCTTGCTTACCAGTCTATGGTGAGCTAGACGGAACAGGCCCCAGCCACGGGGGTCGTGGAATTGCTCATGGCCACGGAGTCGCAATATATGTGCCATGCCCTGCGCGTGCGCACCAGTTACCGAAGAATCAGGCATAAAGATTGTCTGCAATAGTATAAGCTTGGTAGATTGAGTGTCGCTGCGAGGTGCATCCACCTCAAACATGTCCAGCATGACCACTGTCATTAAATCGTAATCATCTGGTGTCTTGTTCTTTTCAGCCAAAGACTGTCCAAGGGCACTAAGAGCATAACCATAGCACTCGAGAGACCTCTTGACTAATTCCTTCGAGCTTTGTTCACGAGAAAGGTCTGCGAAAGCACATGCTTGAACAGCAAATCTCAATGCGTAGCGGCCCTCGATATTGACTTCTTTGAACAAACATGGGAGATGCTCGAGAAAGCCAGGGGAGGATGACTCATTACAAGGAAGCAGCACATACTTATCCATGAATATGTTGGCTATCTGTTCATCCTTGGGAACGGGCTCTGTTTTGGACTGGTCTTTTAACCAAGGAAATGCTGCTGGAAGATTGATAGAATCAGTTGAAAAGAACGAACTCTCCGAGGCACGCTCAACTGATCTACTTCTGGTGCGATTTTCTCGAGGAGATTTTGAGCTACTAGAACGAGACGAGTTGGAAGGAGGACAAGTTTGACTTTTCAGGACAACTTTTGCAGTTTCGTGTTGGAACATGAGGTCGCCCTCATCTCGATACCCTACACACAGCTCGTTGCGGGCGATACAACGTTGGCATGAAGGGCGGCTGCGGTCGCACTATGATAATCAGATAAACTCTCACTTGAAACGAATAAAACACTTGTTAAATACCTTGACTCGTCGTTGGCGGCAGCGGAGACAGCCTCTACTTCGATGTGACATTATTGTTGCTATTGTTTACATGAAGTTGAAGGTCGTAAGTTACCCCACGGCACTAATCAATTTGAACCTCTACAAGAGCCAGGGCCATCGAATAATCATAAGATCATGAACAAGAGACCAGATAAAACAAATCTCTAAAATATGATAATGCATTGGCTTATCGGAGGGAATAAGAATATCGATACAAGTTCAAGGCTTACGTCGACTCATCACAAATGAAGCATCAGTGTTCACTCAAGCCTACGACAGAATACATCACCAGAAATACTGTTTCCTAAGAACTGATACGTATCCTAAGCACCTGTTCAGGGCTTCTGAATGAGGAGTTCGCCTCCCAGACAAAGGATTGTTAGGTAACCTATACTTTGTTCATAAACACCAGGTCGAACAACATATCTCAGATATCTCCTATCCAACTGAACAACATGACACTTGCCCGCAACTCTACACAGAGAACCTCGAAAGATGGCACAGCCAGTCAACTATATAATCGTAGCCTGTCTTCGATATAATGACAATATCAACGACCATCAAATCACATGCACTTTTGCAACTTCAGCTTCAATAACCGGTTTTAATTACCAAACATTCCGGATATACAAGAAAGAAACTCATCAAAATGCCTTCATTCAACGATCACCGCATTCGAAAGCCCTATCCTCGTAGCAGAGGTCTCATCCGCAACAGAAACTTTCAACCATATTTGAACATTAACACCAGCCAACGTGTTGATAAATTCGAGACTAATATCTTTGCTCACACACACTTCTCACCAGTCCAGACTAGCCGACCAAATAGGCAACAGGAAGATACATGGCTTCACGTTGAGCAGAAGGACTCTGTTTCTTTTCTCATGTCTTCTCTTAACTCTGCGGCTGACGACTGGGAGTGTAAGGACTGTAGCTGGCAGCTTCGTAACCTGGCAGCCAAGTTCTACACCCAATTCCATTCAAACAACAAGAGGCTGCCTACGTCTCATCCTACGGAAATGGCTCCCCAAGAACCTGTGTCTTATCGACGAGGCCGTCGTCGAGACTCATACGCCATGTCAACGCGTTCTGCTTCCTCTGTGAGAAGCTCTGTTTCTTCTAACCTTGGAGGCGAGGTTGCGTATCTCAGACGCTGTACACTAACCAAAGACATTGGACAGGACGGCCAATCATTCTACGGAGTCCATCAGGCCCATCTCGACCTCAGCCTCGGAGATACTGTTAGCGTTCACATGCGTCCAACCGACCAGAGGCGAAAGCTCAATGAACTCGGGCCTGGAGCCATCATCTCGGCTCCTTTCCATAGCCAGAACCGCGACGACAAGGTATCGACGACCAACTATCACACATCAGTCTCTGGCTTCGGCCCCATCTACTCCAAGTACCGCAAGATGATCACCATCGAGATTTGGGGAGATCATGCCGTTTGCCTGCCCATTTACAGTTACAACGGCAAAGGTCTTGAGAATCGTGGAGGCATGGTAGACGAGTACATGGATATTCGTGATATTGATGACGAGGAGCCTGAAGAAGGCGATACCCATCACAAACCGCTCATGGCTATCCGAAGTGAAGATTGGCCTGGTAAGAACACCTTCATCTGTGGTAGGTCAGTAGTCAAACTGACCGAGAAAGCCACGCACCATGCCTTCGCAAAGTGTTCGATCGAAGGATCTCTTAAGAAATCAGAGTTTCAACGTATGTATAAAGCATATCTTGGACTCTTGCAGTCAAAGGCGTTGGACGTTTTTGGTGAACCAGTTGAGGCTACAATTATACCAAACAAAACATAAACTAACAATAGGCAAGTCACATAGTTCTCTCACTCTCAGCATTCATAGACACTCGCTAATACAAATTTCCTTTGTTAAAAATCACATTCCTATTCCTATTCCTATTCCCGTTCCTGGTCCTGCTCCTCATGCCTTTAACCTCCAAGAAGCATGATACCGTTCCGTGGCCTGTCTTGTCTAGTATTTCAATAACAATGCGCTTGCTACAAACAACGACCCCTATCTCTGGCGAGATCAAGCCAATAAAGCAACCCATGCCCATCCTTACCAAGGTATATAGTACATCCGTAACCCCAAGCCTTCCTGTAATCGACCGCTTTCCATAAAATTAGATATCTTCTCCCTCAGCATCCACGTCCTCTCCTTTAGCAGCCTCTTCCGTTGATCCCGATCCCACATTATTTGCAGTAATCCCATTGACTTTGGCACCATTAGTCTTCGTCGAGACAACGACTGAGTCTTCTGCTGCTGAGTCGAGAACTGCCACATCCTGTTCTGGCCCCTTGCCTTCTGTGACACCTTGCAATTTGGCTTGGCGATCGACCCAGCCGGGCGGTAGACCAGGGCCACTGGTAGCGTTACCGTAATCGGATTTCTTTGTTCCCTTTGGCCATCTACCTGGTCCACGACCGGTCCCTCCAGTCTTTTTCTTGGAACTCTTAGGCCGAGACGAGGATGGTCGATGGCTGTTGCTGGGACGCTTCGGTCTAGGAGCACTGGCTGGGCGAGGGGCAGTCGGTCGACTGACACTTGGTCGAGCCCTTTCTCGTCGACCACCAGGTACGGCAGGAAAGACTTCAAAGCGGGTAAACGGAATGTTCTGGTATGGCAGTAGCCAAGCCGGGGGGCCTGCGGCTTTTGCATCTTCCATTTCAACGTCCTTATCTTTCTCTTGCCCGGGCGCCACATCTTCGATAGACTGGACTGGCACTGGCTCCGCACTGTGGTTCTCGACTGGAGACTCCTGGGGTTGTTCTCCATTAATGTTCATTGGAGCATCACCGTCTGCATCTGCGACTGCTCCGGAAGCAGACGCATCGTGATTCTCCCCGTTGACCATTGGCTGAGGATCCTCGATGGCAGCGGTACCATTTCCCTCGTCAATCTTGGCCTCGTCGTCTTCCCTTGGCGCGATGGTATTGATCTGTGGGCCGAGTTCAAAGTTGACGGCATTGGTTCGACCCATCACATACGGAGTCCAAACGAGAGCTTCGGATTTTAACTGCACGTAACCCTTGGCTTCCCACTTGCCCACGTATTCTCGGCAGTAATCCAAATCGACTCTGAAGGCATACAGCTTGGTCTGCGGATCTCTGACAAGGGCCCTGAGACCTTCCAAAGCAGAAATGACATCGTCCGGGGTCATGCCGGTATTGGCGGATATCCGTTTTATGCTGAGCCCTTCTGTTGCGTGTTTCTCATCCTCCATCACCTTCAAAAAGTATCGACACAGAACCAGTCGCCAGTAATTGCGATATGAGACCAGGCCCATATCAGAGAGAGGCTTCTCTGGAGAGCCCGTTTTCTCCTCCACTTTGGTGAGCAAGTAGGAAAAGTCTATAAGCAAGTTGCCGTAACCTTTTCGTTGGTGTATTGGTAATGTCAGAATACACGAGACATTGTTCTGGCTACTAGCCCTCTTTTCTTTGGAAAAGTATCCCACAAAGTGGTAACCAGTCTCGTTGTATTCGCATAAAACATAGAAAAGGAAGGGTTCAACGTCGTAATACAAAGTTTTCGAACCCAGGAACAGCTTGGCAAGAAGGCACAGATTCTGGCAGTAGACCGGATTCTTGCGACCGTCGACTTCGAAAACCGAGACTGATCCATGACGATAGATCTCGTCTCCTGGTGGATGCTTGGCTGGGCATTTGAGTTTGTGCCTCCAAGCAACGTAGTCAGAGTTCATGTACTTCAGACAGAACTCACAAATGTACAGCACGCGATTTATGCTGTATTCGGCAGGATAGGGCGCAGCATACCAAGTATCGATCTCCCAGCCGCCAAAATCGATGCACTCGATCTCACTGCCGTTGTTGCCGGACTTTTTCGACTTTCGGGTAGGGGGATTTGGGTCTTCTTGCATGGCCTGAAGAAGACGCGCTCTCCAGTCATCCTCGGCTTTCTTTAGAGTAGAGGTGAACTTGTTTCGATCATCCTCATCAGGGAGAGTCTTGGATGTGTCGGCCTCGACCTCGGTCAATATGCCGCCGTAAGGCTTGCCCTTCATCTCATCGGCCTCGCGGTCATAGAAGGAATAAAATGGTTGTGAGTAGTTGTCCGATGTAAAAGGCGTGGGAAGGTTAGATATAGTTGCAGCAGTAAGGTTGGCTCTGGCAACTGGAGCTGGAGTCGCAGCCAGGGCTTGTCGTTGAGGGGTCGGGCGCGTGGCACTGCCTGGCTGCCTTCTCTTTTCTCGCTTTTTGCGAGATAAGATTTCCTTAAGATTGCCAGGCTTGACATGAAGTTTAAGTACAAGTGAGGTACGAGTACGTTTCTCTATTGAGACGGGTGGGGGTCGTGGAACCTTGAGACGCACAGTTCTGGGAGGGTGGTGTCGCCCTGGTTCAGCACTTCCATTTCGTGCTGTGCTCTCTGACCCTGCGTCTTGGGACTGGTTTCGTCGTCGTTTCCTCAGCGAAAGCCCATTTCCGTCATCTTCTAGTGATGAAGATTTGCGTTTTCTCAAGCTGCGAGGGGCGTCAATAGGCTCTTCATCAAGCTCACTGTCATTGTCGCTTTGGGAGCTGGCATCTTCGTCATCGTTCACATGCGGACCAGACTCATGCTCTCCTGGTACCTCTGGTACATCAGACTGTTGGGAGTGAATCTTGGCATTGTGGTCAACATCGTGATCCTCCATCTCCTCATCTTCACTCCCCACGTCGGATTCTTTGCTGAAGCATTCAGGGCATTTCCAACTTTCGGGCGCTGGTGTTGTCAGCATTCGCCAAATTGTCCTTACACATTAAAACCTACTATTCTCCGCACTCATTGCAGCCGCATCGCGCGCGCATTGTTGGTGAGCTGTACTTGATAAGTTTCCAAAATATATATATATATATATATACTGATGTGGTAGGTGAACTTACCATTACCGCCACAACGCACACAGGCCAAATAAACCTCAAACTCTTCGCTGGGGTCTTCGTCTTCGTTATGGCCGCAGAAGATGCAGTTGCTTGAGGCGGCCGTCTCTTCATCTTCATGATCTTCCTCGGCCTCTGCAGCATCATCCCATGCAGCCTCCTCGTCTGACTCTTCGTCGTTAGCGCTTGGTGATTCGGATTTATCGCTTTCACTGTCATCTTCGTCGTCGCTTCTTGTCCCTGGTTGAAACTTGACGGCACCAACGCCTTCGTCTTCCTCATAGTCTTCTCCTTCAGCATCAACATCTTCATCCTCCTCGGCATCTACGTCGTCGTCTTCATGTTCCTCATCTCCTTCAACATTTTCATGATCTTCCTCATCGCCCCCTTGGGGAGGTCCAACACTGCCGTGAGAAGATGTCTGCGGAGGTGCCATATAGTCGTTGTCCTCCTCTCCAGATGCGTCTACATCCTCGCCAGATGCATCGTGGTCGCCGAACTTGGCATCGCCATTCTCTGCTGGAGCTTGATTTGTACCAGAGTTTCCTTTGCCTCCGTTTGACCTAGATGCGATTATTTTTGTTGTTTCGCCTCCTGTTTCGCCTGCCGTCTCATATTCAGCATCCTCGTCGGAAACCATGACGCTGTGTGGAAGCTCTTCAGCCATAGTTTGTGCGCCTGTCATGGTTACCCCCGCGTCCCAAAAGAAAATATCCTGAAACGAGAGCCTCGAGTTTGCATATCGGTCGCTTTCGGTAGGTTGCGAAGGGTTTCTCGCAGTGTGGTCACGTCTGTTTCATCGCGGTACGCGGGCTTGCATCGACGGACGGCCGGGAGCGAATGCGCAGTACTGGTTACTTGAACGAAAATTTGGGAGTGAATTGACACGCCTAAGTTGATTTGAACCACGCGTTCGTAAAGAGTCTAAAGATCGTAGAGATGCAATAGGAAAGCCGCTGAATCACGTCGCGTCAACTTGTGTGATATCAAACAGCAGTCGCGGGAGCTAGTTGCCACAGTGCGTGCGACAGCTGCTTAGGGAGCCCCTCCAGGGGAGAGAGAAAAAGTCCGGAATGGTAAAAGCGAAAGTGCTTATCGGCGGATTATTGAAGAACTTATAGTATACAAGTATAAGGTAAATAAATTAGGTGATTCCTTTACTTCAATTGATTTTTCAAATGTCTTGAGAGTGTTGAATAATCGTCAATAAAGAACCTGGAGTTTGCTCCTCCTTTTCTTCTGTTCTCTTGCTAAGACACGCTTCTACTGTCATAGAGCTTGGTAGCACACTGTGCGACAGGTCCCCTCAGTTACTGTACCACGACGCAGGGATAGTTATGGAGCTTCTGGCCTCAGGCACCGAAATCTGCATCACCAATCGCTGAGTCGTCAATGGCTCGGTTCGACGTGAGCTTCAATTCAAGGCCCGTTCACTCGGTAGACTCACGACCACCGCGACGAACCCGGAAGACAGGTCACGCCTGGTCAATTCGAACTCTCGTTCTCCGATAAATACGTCGAATACCTTCGAGTCTGCTCAGGCAGCGCCGCCGTCACGATGCCCGTCCCTTTTGAGGCTCTTCTTCCCTATGCCATCATGATTGGTGTATGTCACCGTCCGATCTCGCTGCCGCACGATACGGAAGCTCATTGATGATTGATAGATGTTCGGTATCTCTGGTACTGGTCTTGCCGTCGTCAAGAACTGGCAGAACGAGGGCAAACGACCTCGTTACTCCGTGGATCAATGGGATAGAGTAAGTTACGGGCATTCGACAGTATCGTATCGCCAGTACTAATTAGTTTATAGCAAAGTGCGATATGTCCAGCTGAACGATGACTCGAGGATACTAACGATTTGAACAGTGATGGACCGTGACCGCCGACTTACGGGAACTCTACGAGGACAAACAGACAAACCAGAAGCGCCTTTAGGCTTCGAGTTGAACAACCCTTGGAAGGTTTGTTGTTCTATTCAACCGGCGATTCAAACATTAATTCGATCAAACAGTTGGAGACTCGCTTTTCTTAAACAGCAATATGGAACCGAGGGCAAAGAACCAGCGACGACAGCCCAAAACTGCAATTGTAAATACATATATCTGGGATACTAGTAGCAAGGCATTGAAGCCTACGAGACGGATGGACAGTGGCTAAGAGAAAGAATAAAACAATTTCAAACGAAGTACTTTATTCAAGTCATAGTGTAATGGGACGGCAGAAGTACTGGTATTGACAGCAGGGGTATCCATTATATCGCTATCTCTGCTCTATTCTTATTCAGACCCTCCAACAATGTGCAAGCCTGGCACATGGTCTGACTCGACATGTAACCACACTTAACACATTTCCCTAGGTTCTGTTTTGGTGCAGGTGTCTCCTTTTGCTTCTTAGTCCTTATTGGCAAGGGAACTGCGTCGTCCTTTGGTGTTCCATTGGACGTGATCTCTGTCTCGAGAGCTGCAGACTCGTGCTTTTTCTTCAGACTGGCCTCAACCTGGGCCATCTCGTTACCAGAAGTCCGCCCGTTGGCTGATCCGCAACCTCCAAGTCCCTCGCCTTCGTCGCAGCCACACGCAGCTTGGCCCTTGTCTGGTGTAAGTCGAGCCATGTCCTCTCCACTTCGTACAATGTCGAGAATTGCACTTGGCCGCACTTTCTCCAGATTCTTGATAAGCCCACGTGCTGTTCCCCTGAAAGCCTCGGGGCTGTAAATACACTCTGTGCTGAAGTAGTCCAGCTTCTTGTGATGTGCGTAAAGTACGATCTCCTTCTCGTATGCATACTTGAGAGGCTTGCTTCTCTTGACCTCACTGCTTGCGTTTCCAGTAACAATACTGGTACTTCGGGATAGGCGTGGCATGTCGCCGCGCAATAGATTCATGAGAACGGTCTCGGCGACATCGTCAGCATTGTGGCCAGTGATGACATGCTGAATGGCCAGCTTCTTGGCTCCTCGGTCGAGGGCCTGTCGTCTGAAAACACCACAATATGTGCAGTTTCCCTTCTTTCCGATAGTCTCGACAACTTGGTCCATGGTCCATCCGTACAGTTCGTCGTAACCAACAATTTCCAGGGGCATGTCGTATTGAACAGCATTTCGCTTGACTGTCTCTAGGGAATCGTCCCGATATCCCTTGATGCCCTCGTCGACACTCAAAAGTACTAGGTCAAGTCCATAGTTGTGTCGTTCGTTCAAAGTCTTCATTACAGATGCCAGCACTGTTGAATCTTTGCCACCTGAAGCACCAATAGCAACTCTTTCACCGGGAAAGAAGAGGTCTGATGATGTGATTGTGTGATGGACTTCATCCTCGAACACTCTGATGAAGCAGTCTCGGCATAGCTTATGATGGTTCTTGGGTCGCTTTACAACAGCTCGGTTGTTCTGACACCGAAAGCAAGGTGTAGGTGCCATTTTGCTGTTAGTGGAGTTTGAAAGTCTCAACTGAGTCTCAACTGGTTGGGTCTTTGTGCTTGTTTATATGGACGAAGTGAGTGGACGACTCGGCCAAGTACAGGAGCTTTTATGTCGAACGAGTTCAGTTGTTTTGTCGTGGAAGTCTTTTGCATTTTACTTTGACTTTACAGGTTCTAGCTTTCTTTTTCCTTTATCAAGATGTTGCCTCCCAATCATTGACTCAAGCAGTGAGTATGTTGGCCTGACTGTAAGAGTCACGGTCACGTGCGCTGCATTAGTCGTGAAGAGTTCGATCAGCTCTAGCCCCTCTCCTCTCCCCTGTCTGGCCTAGGTTGTTACTCCCAGCCAGTGGAGTCGAGTTCTCTTTTTTTCAATGTGGGTACAGATTTCAAAGAAGCCCTAATTATTTTTCTCACCAAAAAAGGCACTGACTCTCGCTTTTCTTCTTGACTTTGTTCTCCATCCACCATCGTGTCCTGGACTTTTGCTCTTCAACCCACGAGCAACTACTAACCCCAACTATTCAAGATGGTGAGTGAATGAAACAATCGACTCGACTCTAATGGCCACAGTTTTGTGAGTCAAATGCGCTTTATTGTGCAATTGAGCCACAGCGTCGTCCACTTTGTGGGCGACATATGCTGTTGGTATTCCGCCAGTATTCGATCACTGTAACAGGTATCGAGCTGGTGAAGACTTGGCTGGAGATGCGGCGTGTGCAGAAATGTCACGACCTATTCTCGTTAGAGTTCAGAGAAGACCTTTTGTTGGCTTGAACGCCTTGCTGATGTCTTCTTTTCTCAATGACAGCCTCCCAAGTCCGGCAAGAAGGTCGCTCCCGCCCCTTTCCCCCAGGGTAAGGCTGGCAAGAAGGCCGCCAAGGTTAGTAATCATATTCTGCCTCCTCTGGTGGGAAGATCGCTGACGTCCATAGAACCCTCTTCTCGAGAAGCGACCTCGCAACTTCGGCATCGGCCAGGACATCCAGCCCAAGCGAAATGTCTCTCGCATGGTCAAGTGGCCCGAGTATGTCCGCCTCCAGCGACAGAAGAAGATCCTTCAGATGCGCCTGAAGGTTCCCCCGGCTCTCGCTCAGTTCCAGCACGTCCTCGACCGCAACACTGCTGCCCAGGCCTTCAAGCTCCTCAACAAGTACCGACCTGAGACCAAGGCCGAGAAGAAGGAGCGTCTCCTCCAGGAGGCTACCGCCGTCAAGGAGGGTAAGAAGAAGGAGGATGTTTCCAAGAAGCCCTACACTGTCAAGTACGGTCTCAACCACGTTGTTGGCCTGATTGAGAACAAGAAGGCTTCTCTCGTCCTCATCCCCAACGATGTCGAGCCCATTGAGCTCGTCGTCTTCCTTCCTTCTCTTTGCAAGAAGATGGGTATCCCTTACGCCATTGTCAAGGGCAAGGCCCGTCTCGGAACTGTCGTCCACAAGAAGGTATGTTTATCGGAACCATGAGCTCAAGTTAGTGTCTAACAAATCACAGACCGCCGCTGTCCTCGCCATTACCGAGGTCCGCTCCGAGGACAAGAACGAGCTCTCCAAGCTCATCTCCGCTGTCAAGGACGGTTACCTTGAGAAGCACGACCAGGCCCGCCGACAATGGGGTGGTGGTATCATGGGTCCCAAGGCTCAGATGAAGATAATCAAGAAGCAGAAGGCTCTTGAGGCTGCTACCAAGATCTAAGGCTATTTGTTTATACCCCTCACAATGCATTGCGATTTCGGGATCAAACGGTGTTGCACGGTTCAGGGCATGGAAAATGAAATGATTTTTCTCGGGTTACGTTTCGTCCCATCCCACTTCGCAGTGACCAGTGAGGCCAGTCTTATGGCCCTCCTAAAAAAAAATAGATGATGAGCTTGCTTCTTGGACAAGACTTCAGCGTAAAGTGAATGTTTCGCCTTTTAAATGTCCTGTCAAGAGGATTCCAGCTCTGGTCTCATTAAGTGCCTTCTGCATGCTCATGCAGGCGCATTATGGGTTTCGTATTGATGTTGACAGAGCTGGCACGCAAGACATGTTGCATGTTTCCATTTTCACTGCTGAAGGATTAGTCGGCCGAGGCCGTCGAAGCAGTTCATTTCTTAAGATACAACGCCAATCACGGTCCTTGACCATATTCAAATATACGTGACGTATGTCGTTGCACCGTTTGCATTCACACTGACCGATTTTGGATGGCTTTATCTTGGCTTAATCGCTTCAGACCCTATTTGCCATGTAATCAAGCTGAGGTTGAGTAATCATAGCTTTGCGAGCCAATGATTCAGCTTCATTGGTGAGAGGAAATCCAAGATAATCACAGCCGACTCAAATACTTGCGTTCCCTTCAATCCATGCTCTAGATTCATCTTATCGTCAAAAAAAAGAAGCTATTTCGTTGCCATTGCCGCTTTGATTTCCCCTCGTCTGTCGCCCCACTTGGTGTGTTTGTGTGTTTATAAACATCGCTCAACTCATTCAAACAACAAAAGGCGCCGGCCGGCAGTGTAACTAACTGCTTTCGATCAACCGAAGACAAGCTTGAAGATGTCGTTGTAGACGAAGTACTGGCCATTCGCATCGCGGGCGAGCTGGAAAGACTGGCTGAAATTCATGGGGCGCTGCTCCTCATCGACCTAATATTTGTTAGTGGGCGCATCTCAGGAGGTTGTGGGATGGTCGGAAACATACAAGGAGAGCACCGGTAATGAGGATAATGACACCGCCCTGGTCGTTGGAGGGCTGGGCATCGAGGGTAGAGACTTGGTGCTTGACCTTCTCAAAGGGGAGGCCCTGTTGGAGAGATTGTTAACAACGCCGACTCGAAGTCGCTGGTGACGAAGGGGTGCATACAGCAAGCTTCTCGGTAATAGCCTGAGTGCCGAGGACGGAAGCAGACTCGAAAGTCAGCATAGAGTTGTCTCGCTATTATCAGGGTTAGCGGGTTGCTCTACTACAGTTCTCGTCGCTGGGCTGAAGGGCCACTTACGTAGAGAGCAGCGAGACCCTTGCGATCACTGTCGAAGGTGTTGTAGTAGAACTCAACAAACTGCTCTGTTGGTTTTTCGTTAGACATCTGATCACGGTGTATAGGTTGAACTCATAAATCAGTCCAGGGGGGTTCCAAACATACTGGCAACTTCCTCAAAGTCTAGAAGTGTGCGCGGTTAGATTCTCTCGTCGTACAACCATTCCAGAGCAGTATAAACTCACTTCCGGCCATTTTGAAGTATGGGACCTGTCCTGGTCGTTCGAATCGCTAATGCGTCTGGAAAGGGGGAATCGAAAGGTTTCAACTAAGGTAGAGAACCGTTGGGTCGTCGCAAAGTCTGCCCGAGGGGAAAGCAATGGAAGCGAGCAAGGAAGAGAGAGATGAGATCGAATGGATGGTGGGGTTGAGGGGGCACAGTGCAGATTAGGCACACACGTCAACGATGATGGACTGCTGCCCACTGAAGTACACTGAAGATTGGGTCCAGGGCTGTGCCGATACAGTGCGGCTTCGTTATAAGCATAAATGGCGGGATGGAGCCTGGATATGCCGATAATTGACCATACCCCGGTCCGCCTACTGAATAAAATTGCGCTGGAGCTGCTCCAGAAAAACTTTCTTTGTCTTCAACAACAATTCAGTTTCCAACAACAATTGGTTCCCGCAGACATTTTCAGGCGGCAACGCTAATGAGAATATGCAGACGCGCTCTGCAGCATCAGAATAACATATCTGCGGGTTCTTTGAAACCAATAACAGTAAGGTACGTTTACATGACACGACACAAGAATACACGTCTCGATGCCTCCAGCGCACACGCTGGACACGTTGAACACCCCCCTTTTGCATGATGACAAACTCTTCCATTAAGAACGGCCAACTGAATCTCTATGTTGATTTCAAAATTATCAAGCTCAACAGTCTGACATGTCTCCCTCTCAATCATTCTTCACACAAACAAACATGTCAGAAGCACTTCGCTAACATGGCAAAAGTTTAGTAAACGATTGGCACGAACCTTGTCAGGATCCATTTTCATTGCCAGCTTTTTGCTCGTTGAGTCGGCCTGTTAGAAGCTATAATAGAATGCTATCAATTGATCATCACTCTGACCTTGACTTCATTACTGGGTCCAATCTTAAATTGGTGACATGCATACTTCGTGAAGGTACTGATTATGGCCAGTCATATATCTTTGCATCCATGATCTTAAAGCTCCAGACTGCCCTTTCATCCAGGTGCATATAGCCATTTACTCTAGTTCGCAAGGATGATGTAAAACAATGCCCTTTTATTGTTCAAGCAACGATATATCACATACAGTTAATCGATTCACCGAACACTGATTCCTTCTGCTGGCTCAGACTACTCGATTGTAGAACCTTCTAACCTCTAGTAAGTAACCCACCCATGCCTCTTCAAGATCAAGGGTTGCTTATTTTCCTGAACCAAGAAATGACAGGCCGCCTCGATACAACATGAGCCACTTGCTTCCCAAATCTTAGAAGCACCTAATACTTCCTTAACCTTCGCCAATACACCACATGAACTTCATAGTGAAAATTTTATATCTTGTGCTGTCAATACTCGTGCCGGTCAAGGAGGCAACCCTTCGACCGAAGAACTGGTCCATCAGTCTATGTCCAAGCTGCTAAGGCTGTCCATGTCGACACCCAACGGTTGCTTTATGTTTGGAGCAAAGCCGTCATTTTTTGTCGTTTTCTTTCGTAATTCAATGAATAGACTTCTCCGCTGAAGTCTGTAAGATCGATTGAGAATCGAGGATTCCGCCATGATCAAAGCTCCTCCTCATCCTCAACCTTCGGTTTTTGGGTTTCGATATTGGAGGGTGTTCCTGACCCCGACCCAGATCCCCCAGAAACAGCTGAATCTACCTCTGATTTCAAGCCAGATCCTGTTGAGAGGTTCAGACCTCCCGATCCGTAATCCACACTGGGTCGGTATTTCTTGAGAGGACTCTGGAAAATTGACTTGCTAGGTGTATCAAGGCCTACAGCATTCGAGAGAAGATTGTTGGCGGGAGAGCCCTCTGTGGTAGGCACTTGTGACGTGGATTCGCTAGCTGCGGTAGGGGTTTGTGACAATTCTGGTGTGGCCAAGCTGTCTGGGTCTGCAGAATGCGCCCTCTTAAGCTGCAACATATTGTCAGTTCAAATATTCCGCAAGATATAACCGTGGTGGAACTTACGTGAATACGATCCACGCCCTCAGCAAGTTCGCCCTGGAATTTGACGTCTTCTGGCGCAAGTTTGGCGTTCACATCTTTTGCGTACACTTCCTCCATCTTGCCGAGGTTCTCGTCGTCCTCTTCATCATCGTCGTCGCTATCATCGGCGATGTTTCCATTGCTCTTCTTTCTAGCCTTGCGTCGTCTCGAGGCTTCGGTAGCCTGGTCGCGGAAAGCGGAGAAGCCGACGGTGCCGCCAGCCTTGAGAGGTCCGAGGCTGGAGAAGTCTAGTTGACCTGATCTCCGTTTGGCTGATCCAGGGGTTGTCTGAGGGTTCTTTGAGGACTGTAGAACCCCGATCTTTTGCAATTGTCCTGCAATGTGGGTTAGTGTACGATCCTCAAAACGCCCGGCAATACTTACGCTCTCCTCGGTAAAAGAAGGTAAAGACAGCGTAGGGCTTGTCTGGTCCGTCAATGCCCGTGACAGTCTGTGTACTGATGGTCTTCGGATCAAGAGTCTTGGGCTTCGCGAAACTTGTCGTGTGTTCGACGTCGGCGTCGATGCCATTTCCTTCCTTAGAGCCCATGTCATCTTCGTCGCCGTCGTGAGCACCGAACTGGGGTGAGTATTCGCCCTTCTTGATTTCGCCAGAGGCAAGCACGCGGAACATAGCCACCTTGATCTGCCCAGTCGCCTCAGGGGGTTCGTCATCGTCGTCGGACCATGAATCAGAGTCGTCCACGACAGCTTCAATAGGAGACTTGTCGTCAGCGCCATAGCGTAGTGTGTCCCTGCGTGCTGTAGATCCCTGTTCCACGTCGGCACTGGCGTTTCCTTCCATGGCCCGTTGTCGTCGGCGGCGTTTCTCAAACTTTTGGCGACGCTTCTCTAGCTTCTCGGCGGCATCATGGCCTTGTAGGTCCAAGCCGTTGAGCCAACGCTCGAGGCCAACCTCGCGGAATAGAAATTCTCGCTCAGCCAGACCGCCACCTTCAGAGTCTGGCACCTGGACCCAGCGGCTGTTGACCCATGTTTCCTCACCTGGTCGCAGAAGAGTAGCAACTTCCTCCTTGGCTCGACCGTCAAAGTAGATGTAAGCAGCGATGGTCTCATTTTCGGAGTTGGTCATGGGGATGTAGGGGTTCACAACACCAGAGGACTTATTCCGATCACCGGTGTTCAGACCGCCGACGAACTGAGGCTTCGGGTAGGGGTTATCATCACTTGGCTTCGGGGTCGAGTACGGGATAGGCAAGCCGGGGGTGAGAAGGGTGATGGAGATGGCGAATTTTGCAGGCTCGGGTTTGTTTGACTCAGCGAGCTGAGGTTGGGGTACAGGAATGTAGGTACTGATTCTCGAAAGACGAGATTGCTTCTGCATGCCATACTCTGGCAGCGGGGCAGAGTTCGCATGAATGCTGACCGCAATGCCCTTGAAGCAGGGCATCGTGACGGTATGTGGTTTGCTAGGATTGGTGGCTGGTGTATGTATATAGATTCGAGAAGAGGGGAGGCAGAGAGGAGTTGATCACGGCGGTAGTTGTGTAAGACTTGACGTGACGTCTCGTCCCGTCTGCGTCTAGGCTCGTTGAAGGCTGGGCGAAGGTGAAGGCGAAGGCGAGGGTCAAGCTAAGGAGTCGCAAAGAGTGAACAGCAGAAGCAGTCGGTTGCTCGCTCGCAGGTGCTAAACACAGCACATGCGGTCAGGTCGGTGTACTCAGCTCAGGTCTGACCTCTTGGTGACTATCGGGTTCAGAGTTGATTCGGGAGACGTCGAGAGGAGCAAGCGGGCGGGCGGTGGAGGGAATCGCAGTAGTTGGCCCGCAATGAGTTCAGGTAAATCGAGCTAGTAATAGCGGTCGGTACGTAGCGGTAGCGGTAGCGGCACGATTGCTGTCAGGTACCTTACCTTACCAGGTAACTTGGGGGTGGTCGGGGATGGCTAGGTGAGGTGGGATGTGGATTGTGGTGGAGACGTCGAGTTGTTCGTTCAGTTCAGTGATTGAGAACCATGTCTCTCTAGTATGAGTGTGAATGGATGTGAAAAGGCGAGAATTTAATTACACAGAATAGAACGGAAAAGTCGATGAATGCTAGTGACGCCAGGCGGTGTTGTTGAGTTACACTACACTAACCCAGGTACCTCTAGTAGTGAACAATGATGCACAATGCGTTTGATTGTTGGCAACAGAAAGAAGGTGGAGGGGCTTGAGGGGCTCTGAGAAATGGATCAGCCATGGAGAGCATGGGTGAGTGTCCCCTAAGCTACAGCAAGATGCTCAGGTGCAATGGGGGGTCACGACAGCCTGAGCCCAGGCCCAGCCAGAGGAGAGCGAGTGTGGATGTGGATGGAGGGGCCTAGAGGGGATGAAAACATGCATGTGCACTGAAGAATTAGTTAGTGAATTTCAACGGGAAGACTTCAGTGTGTAGTGTACTATAGTGACTGGAGATTAATACGCTCTTCAAACAGTATGAGTTTAATGCTCTATTTTCAAACAATGAATGCTATCGCATTCTTGTATTGATATCGCAAAACCTTCAGCCGTTGTCAATGGTGGGATGCCAAGGATACAGCCAACAAACGGTGAAAGTGAATCAATCGCCCGCTTTAAATACGCATCAACGCCTTGGAACCATTGACCGTCGGTAGCCAGGCAAACGACTTGTAAATTACAATCCAATGGATGCATCCCTCGTCGTGAAGCTGAAGGAAGCGCACGTTGCTATTCTTAATAAAGCTTTCGTTCTTTGACAAGGTAGCTAAAAAAAGAAGAAAAAAAAAAACGTCAAACTCTACCTGTTATGAGCTCGTCATCGAATTACAGTCAACTTGGCATGCATATCGGATCAGCATAGTCTAACTTACCAAGCAGTTTCCCCTGCATAATAAACACAAAATCCTCAGCTGACAACACATTCTTATTCTCGTACTGCATATCATAGGCCACGGGTATCTGCTTCCACTCATTACACCCAGTCCCTCTCTATATTAAGGCCTCGCAAAACTTCCCTCCTCTACAATTTATTACGTGACGTTCGCCTTCGAATGCTTGAAATTCCCTCCTCACTATAACTCGTTCCGATGCCCGAATCCTTGTGTTGCACATCGTCGTCGTCATCGTCAAAACTTCCCTCATCTTCGTCATCAGCGTCGGCTCCTGCTCGAGGAATTTCCGATAAAGGCTGTTCAGGGCCTGCCTCTGGTTTGATTTCGGGCTCGTACTTGAGCGGCTGCTGTCTTCCATATGTTGGAAAGGTCTCTGCACGATCTGTGCCCTCATCTTCATACTCATATCGTTCTGCCTCAAGCCTCCTGGTCTTGTCATCGGCATCTCCAGGCGGTGACCCTGAAGCCATGCTCCAAAGTCCCCAGGCAACACCCATAAAAATAACTTCAAAAGCCCAAAAAACAAGGGTCAGTGCGATGAATGTCGAGATGCGATAGTGAACCATCATCCACCGGAGACCACGAAGCTGAGCTGTGAGCTGAAGGTAGGCATGGTAAATCTGAATGGTTTGGCCCGCTTCAACCTCCACATACGCTGACTTTGGGAGATCCGAGGCTCTTGAGAACAAGACTCGCTCGGCCAATGGGATGACCATCGAATTCGTGCTTGAACCTGGTGTGAATAAATGGTAAAGCAGAAATAGCACGCGAGACGCGACCGATACTAACGGGTCCACGTAAGGAAATAAAGCAGGCCTGCGTGAAGTGAATAGTACATTGGCCCCTTCCAATCCTTGGTGTAGCGATGCGTGACGTTCCGCCGCAGCATGCAACCCAGCGTCAGTTTGCGAGTCGACCATGTGCAGGGTAATCATGAAGTTGCCGCGCTCCACGTTTGGATTCGAGCGAGGCATCGCTAAAATCAACGACACATCGTACTCTTGCTGCGTCTTCATTGGTGGCGTTTGAAGGGAGGCGATTCCATACGGGTTGATGCCAGAGCTGTAAGAATGCTATCAGTCAGGCGAGCAACATACACAGCATCATAACCCACCCATATTGGAGATGTAATGGCAAAGTTACGACCTCGTGAGGAAGGAAATTCTGGAAAAAGAGCAATGAAGCAATGGCAGCCGTGCAAAAGAGGGTTGCTGCTGTCGAAACGAGGAGTACGGTGTTAACGACAGCTCGCTGAACAGGTTTAGACGTGATAACACGGGCGGTTTCTTGTAGGGTTTCCTTGTCAAGCAAAGTCAGTCGCGAACAGATGATAAATAACAGAACAACTGACCATGCTATAATGCTTCAGATTATTCAGGTCATTAGTATAGAAGACATGAGTATGAGTACGAGCTAGGGAGTCACAGGTTGCGAAATTGAAGGGAGCAAAGGTCAAAGGGAGTGAGTGAGTGAGTGGCATGTGAAGGCGGCAAAGCTATCTCTTTGAGCGGCACAAGCCTCCAGTGGGGTCACGACAAGGGTGTAGGACCTATCAAAATGAGCGCAACCGAAGGTACATTTGCACGCGCCTAAATTTGCGTGTGATAGAAGTACCAGCAGTCAGCCGAGTTACAAATAGCTACCTCACATACTTTACAGCCGTATCGGGTCTGCGACCTTCGTTGATTTCCTGATATCGGCTGTAGATAGCCTCCTTTTTCCTTCCTTTTTTTAA
>JABEEM010002993.1:0-25875 GCA_013363185.1 Fusarium secorum | reverse complement strand
AGCTCGCTGAAGCGCTGAGCAGCCAGATCGCCCTCATCTGAGATAGAACACAGTTCCTCAACAATATCTCCAGTGCTGGCCTGCTTCACACCCAGAATGGATATGGATAACTGTCTGCATGCGGGATAGCGATTTCTGAGTTTTGTGACCTGCTTCAGAGCACCTGGGGCATCCCAGACGCAGGAGAGATGGCTTAACCATTTTGGCTTGGGTTTTTGAACAAGCACGAGGGGTTGTTCCAGGAAAGTTGTCCTGTGGTGAGTTAGCATTGACTTTCAGATCGCTGTTAATGATTTTACTCACTTTATCTCCTCCCACTCGGATTGTATGCTTGCGCTCAGTGTTTCGTATATCTCTCTGACTGCATCCTTATCTACCTCATCTGCTTGCAGCTGTGCAAGCTTCTGGAGCTCTCGTAGAGTTGCTGTTGTATTGCAGGTGGTTAAGACGCCCAGAACTGATAGAAACCCCCAGTTGCACTCAGGATTCGGAAGGCTCACAAAGTCGAGATGCGGACATTTTTGCTTCAGCTCTGTAGTCGGGATAGCTAGGCGACCTAGGGGTCTCCAATGGCCATCAGTGCCAGGTACTTGAAGTTCTGCCGCAGCCTTGATAATTATGGGGGATAGCATGGCTCTTCTGTCCCATTGTAGCCTGATGGCTTGTAGTAAATCCATCACGTCGTGGCTGCGAAGAAAGTGCCACTCGGCACTCAGTTTGTTATTGAGTAAGAGTGCCGGGACTGTGGAAAACTCTCTATAATCTGATTCAAGGAGCCACCGTCGAAATAACTCTGCATCTCGTCGTGGTCTATCCTTGCAGAGCTTAGCTTCATACTTATCAGAGAGCACCACAAGTGGACTTGACGCGGTATACTGGTATTTTGCTATCAAACCTGGCTTGACATCGGGGTCGACCAAGTATAGATGGCGTTTTCCGGTTCGCACGGTTCTTCCGCCCTCTATAGCGGCAAAGCTAATGTTGGGAACTTCGTAATTGATACACGATTGATGATCAAAGAGATAAAGAGCGTCCGTGACAAGATCGATTTCTGTGCGTGGAGGCAGATCATGGTGAAGTTTGATAATCAGTTTGCAAACTTGGGCGGGACTGTATTCTCGAACTCCCAAGAAGCTTAGGAATCTTCTTCTTACTGAATCTTGAGATACAGAGCTATCTACTAGAGATAGCTCGATGCCAGTGGGCACATGCTCTTCAGTGTTAGTAGAGGTAAAAAAGACGCGATCCTGAAGCGCCGTGACCCATGAGCCATCCCGAAGAGGGACAATTGGTAAATTTCGGAGCTGCTCTCGTAGATTTTGTTGACCGCAGAAGACCAAACTAACCTTTTGGTGCCATTTGATTGATTGTGTCTTTAGGCCGTCAACTCCGACTTCATCGACCCATTGGGAAAACTCTCGCCATAGATCATTGATACGAAGAGTGTCGACCCCAATTAGGGAGAGTTCCGACTTCACGCTATCATACTCAAACGACAAGTGCGAGTGTGAAAGCGACGGGAGGTCGAAAATAGTTCCGTTTTCAAATCTATACTCTTCAGGTACGTAGTAGAGATTTTTAGGCTTTCGTAGAGCGCCGCGCGCTCGCGATTTAAGTAAAGGTGTATCCCGCAAGGCATTCATCATGTTTTCATGGAGGCCATATCAAAACCCTGAGGTTCCATGATAACGAGGGAGGTATTTCGGCCACTTGTAGCACAGTCCCTCCCCATCCCGGGTGGGGGATAGGGCAACAAGACGGTGGATTGCGTCCACGAAAGCAGTCTGGATTCCATCCCTGAGAGACCAGTTCTAAAGGCTCGATTCATCGAGGTCCTCTCGACTGGCTACAAGTATAAAATCCGCATGGATAAGAAACTGAACCGAGGAGTGTTAACTGATTGTCTGCCTACATAAAGCTCGCTTAAATCAAAGGTCACTTACGCGGAAGCCAAAATCGTCAACTGGGAGGAAAGCAAACGCTTTTTGAGTGTTGGATACGGGATTAGCTTCACTATCGACCGTAAACGCTAGTACGACCTCAGAAGAAACCACGCCTTCTCTCTGAGGCTCTGGAGGTAGCTTCTCGACAACATGTCGGTGGACGATGAATTCTTTCGACGTAACAGCGTCGCCGTGAACAGAAATTTTCACAGCTTCTCCTTTATATCTTGCGTCGAATCTCGTGATCCTACGTCGATAACCCTTGTTCAAGCCGCAGATCGATATATGGACCTGGTCCAGAGTTCGTAAGAAGAGCAGCAGGTCTGGCTCGATACTGTTTAGCTCCTTCTTGATGATATCGTAGTCGCGTTGACTTTTCAACTCCAGCAGGAACTGCGTATGATCTACTACACGATCTGCGGTTGGAAACTGTGAAGTAATGGGAAGAATCATTCCGATGCGAGCATTGCGGTCAAACTTGAACTCGTAAAACCCACTTGCAACGTGGACCACATCAGCTACCTTGAACACGGACTTGAATCCGATGCCCTTTTCACCGATGTATGACTTTGAGTCGTTGATGGTGGCGGCCTTGGTACTTTGGCCGACTCGTGTCAGAGCGTCAAGTTGCTTGAATGTGAAGCCAACTTCGTTACAGTCAGACCGGAAATATCCCTGACCTTCATTATTGTACAATGCCAGTCGCAGACTGGGCACAATTTCAGAATCATACTGGTTGTCATCTGCATTCTGGATTAATTCGAGAATGAAATGGGTTGAAGCTTTGTAGAGTTGATCCGAAACGCTATTGGTAAGTAGTCAGTAAAAGACAACATACTCCTGGACAAATATACACGCATTTTAAGTGCCTGGTCCAGACTTTGTACCAGAACAGACTCCTCTGGTTGTCCTCTACCAACGCCCCTCTTTTGACGAAGAGTTGCCAAATGAGCATCCGCCTCAGCCTTGGTGGTTGCGACGGAATCCATCAAGTGAGTAAATGAGGTAGGTGAGTTTGCAATGCGAATGCTGAATCAAGCAGGCCAACCCATGAGCTTATGTTGTGATACAGTTTAGTGAGGTTTTTACTACGTCTATTCTTCCCCGCTCTATTTGAAGCAGGTCAACTTGGGCGCGCGTAAACTGACTTCAATGGGGGCTGACTGGCACAATGATGACTAGGGTTATATGCATGTTGGTTGTATCATTTATAAATGCAGGGATTATAGAGCATGCTATGAGGAATTTCCGCTTGCCACGCGTACCATTGACTGTCGATGGATTCTGATTTAATAAGAGGCTTTTGTACATCCCCTTTCCTTTAATATATTCCTCCGTAGAATGAACAATGCTAAGAAACAAGTTATCGTGCTATTTCAGTACGGTTGGTTTCTGACGGCCCCACTCGGTGTTGGTGATGCGGGGGAGCTCCGAAAGTCCGGAAAGCCTCATCTGACACAAAGCACAGCAAAAAGTGTGCGGCAGATATGCTTATAAGAGGACAGAATGTGACTGGTCACGTGAGAAGTGCGTCAGCTCCAATTTGCTATAATGTGCTGCTAGCTTTTAAGTCTCGTGACGCTGAGATACCATGATGAGGCTGTTCTGGTACAGACAGAGAGGAGTGACTTTGGCGAGCATGAGAACGTGTACTGGGGGGCTGGGAAACTGCTGACAGGCCCCTGAGCGTGGACAGTGAGAGGGTGGCGGGCGCTGGAGACTCTCCCTCACTGCAACACTACGATGATATCGTTCTTTTACGATTCTTCTCATAAGAACTACGAATCGGCTTCATGGTCTAGCGGTATGATTCTCGCTTTGGGCTTAGTAAGCATGCGAGAGGTCCCGGGTTCAATCCCCGGTGGAGCCCCAAGAGTTTTTTTTTTTGATGTTGGTGATGCTGGTGAGGCATTTTTCGTGTTGTTTCGGTGGGGATCTAAGTTTTGATACCGCCCCATTTTTATGTTAGCTCGCTTGTGGTGCATCACATGATATCCCGCGGGAACGGCCGCTCCCCGCATCTGTCGTGAGACTTCATTGGCTCCACTCACTTATGCTTAAGAGCTTGCATGTTTTAAGCTGGAAGAAAACAGCTTAATCGCGACGACATTGCTTAATTCATAATGATGAATTGAGGTAATATTCGATGAAGTGACATACGAGAGGGACTGTCTAGTCGATTCTTCTTTTTCCTATTTGCCAACCTGTACATGGATGATATCCTCATTCTGTGTTTCTCCTGTGCAAGGACTATGAACCATACTCGCAGTGATGCACAACGTACCTCTATTAAAGATGAGGTGAGTATGGCCGCAATGCCTCTGATACAGCTCAAAAGCAATGACTTGAGCTCAGAGAATACGATGTCGGACAAGGGACAAGGGACAAGGGAGTAGAAGACTGTGAGATTATCCAAGTCCCGATAATAAAGACTGGAAATATTTCTCGGTGCAGGGTAATTTGAGATCTTCAGGTGCACATCTCACAAGACACATCAGTAGTCAACAATCTCATCCAAATTAAGATCAAACAAATCATCATCATTCGTAAGAACGCTCTGCTATCATCTACCCTACCAGCCTCATTTTACTCTACCTGTCACCTCTCTCAACACCAACATCAACCACCAAAAGACAAAGACTCTTCAGACCATTACCTAAGCCGCTCCCATCTCAATTTCATGACCCTTGACGCTCCTCCACTCCACCAACAATGCACCAATAATCGTTGCCGACGCGGTTCCAGCACCAACATAGAAACTCGTCGTCAGCGCGTCGTTGTACGCGAGAATCACCCCATCAAGCCACTCCTCTCTAATCACACTGCGAATATTGGTCGCACCAGTCGCAATGACAAAGTATGGGTCAAGACCGGGCACATGCTCATTGATCTTGTTGATGAGCGTGTTGGTGAAGACCGTGTTACCAGCTGTAACGCAGAGCGCACCGCCGAGGGTTTGAGCAAAGACAATGAGGGCTGTGGCTGTGGGGACGTCGACCATTTCGCAGACGACTTGCACGGCGATGAGGGACTGCTGGAGTCCAACGCCTACGCCAATGCCGGCGATGAGCTGGTAGCCTATCCATTTGGCTGTTGATGTTTCCACTTCAAACGTGGTGATGATGCCGAAGCCGATAGCCATGAGGACCGAGCCGGCGATCATGAACGGTGTGTAGTAGCCCCAAGCAGTGACGGCAGCACCGGCGGCCATGGCACAGAGAACGATGCCGAGAAGCATCGGGAGGTTTCTCACGCCCGACATGATAGGGCTTTGTCCTTGTACAGCCTGGAACCAAATTGGCAGGAAGTACATGGCTGTGAGGAAACACGCGCCCGTATTGAATGAGAAAAAGGCGCCAGCCCAGACGGTGCGCTTTTTGAAGATACGAGGAGGCACAGTGGCGTTTTCGTCCATCTTGTACTGCACATAGACAAACACGATGAGAAGAAAGGCAGCGAGCATGAAGAGGGATGTGATGACTGAGTCATCCCAGTCGTAGTCGACGCCACCCCATTGCAGAGCAAGCAAGAGACACACGATGGCGGGCATAAATATGCCAGTCCCGATAGGATCAAGCTGCCAGAAGCGCACTCGCCATGTCGCAGGCTCGATATCACGCTCGGGCTCGGGGAAGAAGAAGAGAATGACAACGACGGTAATGGCGCCGATGGGAAGGTTGATATAGAAACACCAACGCCAAGAAACCTTGTCTGTAAAGAGACCACCAAGCAGAGGCCCTGCAACGGAAGAAATACCCCACATACCACTGACAAGACCAGTATAGATAGGTCTCTTATGAAGAGGTACCGAAAAGGCAAGGATGGTGAGCGCACCAGCAAATATGCCAGCGCCACCGACGCCGGCGATAGCTCGTCCCACGATGAGGGTGACACTGTCGGGGGCGACACCGCAGATGAGGCTACCGGCCTCAAAGATAGCAATGGCTGACAGAAAGGTCCACTTGATGCTGCCGTAGGTATACAGCTTACCAAAGAACAGCTGCAGTGCGGCCGTTGTGAGCATGTATGCTGAGCCGTACCACCCCACGTCGTTGAGACTTTCGAAAGCATCGGTGATTCTGGGAATTGCGGTTGCAATGATGGAGTTGTCTGATGTGTGAGCGAGGTCACTAATGGGATGATGAACTTACCTAGGGCCATGACAAAGACGGCGAGACAGAGAGCGAGGGTGATCAAGGCGAGCTTCACTCCAGTGGGATACTCTTGATCAGGCCCTGCGGGCTCAACACCATCAACAGGAGGCGATGACCGAAGTTTCTCAGTACTCTCTGTTGGAGCAGCGGATCGAGGTCTAATCTCGTTGTGACGCACTGAGCCCATGACAGGATGAGGAAAGTCTCTGCCATGATACTCTGGCATACTGTAGTCTGCTGGTAAAGATCGAACACTAAAGTTGCTTGGGGCAATTGACGAAGGTCGACTTATACCGTTGACATCCTTTTCCTTAGATCCCGAACCGTTGGGATGCGTTGCAAGCCACTCATCAGCATCCCGGGCAAGTTTGGCTGTCTCTGAATCAAAGTTGAAGTAGCGAGAAGATTCCCTCAAAGATGAGTAAAGAGTTTCTTTAGGCAGACGTACACTCAGGTGCGAACGACTCGTCGCAGCCATAGAGTAGTCTGGGGCGGACATAATAGAGGCCATCTTGAAGAGTTGCAACGAATACCGTTGGAAATGAACAGAACAACAACAGCCAAGCATGCGGAAGACACGCCCTTTTAGCTTCATCAATCACCCACGAGAAGCCTGCAGAGCAATGTAACACGACGGAATCTTTTCAGGAAGTTCATGCTGAGTCGATGAACTTTTCGTCTCACCTCGGGGGCCAGAGAAAACCACAGCAACAATACTTGACAAAAGATCTTCACCTGCAGTTGTGGCCTGGCACAAAGGTGTGGCATTCCGCCCATGCATATAGGGGCCTGCCATGACTTCAGCGGCCTTGACCAAGAGAAAGCGTGGAACGATAAGATCGTGTAGCGCATTTACTCCCCCAGGCCAGAAATTGCGGCCTAGCGGAAGCCGGAAGCCGTATGGCTTGAGGATGCTCGGATTGTCTATAAGCCTTGGATGACTGTCGGAGTTTCCGTTCAGCTTCAGCCGTAGGTAAGCCCGGATATCTTGGGACCAAAAGAGTGGCCAATCTCATCTGATCGCGCTGTGGTCTTGAGGCGGATGCTTATGTGAACATTTGATCCTTTGACGAACTCGCATAGATCGACATGAAAGCCACGAATCGTATCAGGACGGCAGTGATCTCGTTATAGGTTGGGTGCTAATGGGCTACACATTATAAGAAGAGGCTTGAAGATGAGAAGTTGTGCGACCTAAGCAAACCAATTCGATCATTAGCAGAGAACAAGATGGTCAGAACGGTCCCTACCTTTGAGATTTCGCAGCATGCGGACTTACAATAAACCCCGAGCCCGAATTATCCCAGCTTTATAATGAATGAACTTTGGACCGGAGGACGGAGGTCGAATGACCGACGTCGAATCTTCCACGTTGAGTGAGTCAACATGACGAGACTGGGTGTTACAACTGTCGTACAAGGTGTTATAGGCTGCTAGTAGCCTGCCATTCATATTACTGCAAAGTCGTTTACATGCAAGGCATTAAGACGGAACCCCGGAACCTTCGCGAAACTGATGAATCATCGCATGCTGTATTAACGACTGCCTGTCGAGGCCAAACTAAGCTTGTGCATCTAACCAGCTAGACAACAAAGTTGATATGTGATAAAACATGGGTTGATGCTACATGTAGGACAAGAAAACGATGTCGGAAACAGGGAGATAACATACCCCTACCATGCCATGTGATGCGTTCTGTAATCGACTAGAGGGAGACTGCCGCCCGTAAGATCAAATGACACCCGCGTTTATGAACTCGTAAGGGCTATCAAAGTGAGGGCTGATATTTTGCTGTTCGTGGTTAAGTGTCTTTGCAGACTCTGGAGTGTTGGCTCGAGCTCTCTTTGTCGCCCTCTCAACAACATCCAAGTTGAAAGACTCCTGTGGACTGTTGCGTTTCGGCGCAAAGATAAGCCTGGCAGGATTTCTTGGGGTTCCTCGGCCGAATTTGGTCGACCCTTGAATCGCAGGACTATGTAGCTGAGGTTGCACAAATGATATCGGAGCGCTGTTCGGCTGGGGGTACTGTTGCGATGCGTTCTGGGTCTGATCCAACCTGAACGTGGCGTCGGTGAAAACTGGAGAAGTCGGCCATGCTCGTTCATGGTTTCTACGAGGCTGCACCTCGGAAGCCAGCAAATATGGTGATCCTTCTCTTCCTGGCGGGACGAGAACATAACTCCATGGTGACATTGGCCCGTTCACTGGAGTATTTGGGCAACCAAAGGTAGGGTTACCGGAAAATGGCATTGTTCCAAGAGCGGCATCGCTAATATGTTCCGGGGCCGGTTGCCCGCGACGCGCAAAAAGTGGACGTGAGCTGACATGGGAACTATCGGTAGAAGCTGGTGCAGAAGGTTGTCGTTGACGATTCCACATGGCTGGGTTGGGCCAGGCTATCTGAAGGCCTTCTAAAATGTGTTGTGGTGCATGTTGAAAGGAAAAGACGACTGTCTTGTTGACATTGCCCGTGAACAAAACGCTCGGCGAAGCACTAGAAAAGCTTTGGTTGATGAGGAGTTTGATACGACCGAGGTTGTCGGCTGGGCTCCAGTGACGTTGATAGAGCAGTTCCTGCTGGAAGATGGGGAACTTGAGGCTCTCGTGACCTTTTCTGTCTATGATCAACGGAAAGCGAATGCTGCCGGTGGCGGAAGTAGATCTGCCAATATTAGCACGATGCCAGCAGCCAAATGGGAAACATACGCAACAAGAGTTCCATCGATGAAGAGCCTGGCTTCAAGGACCGAATTGCTAATATTGAGGATATGATCACCATTTAAATCCTTTAATGCTTTCCAAGAATGGATAGACAGACGAAAGGGAACTCCTGCGTTGAGGCCAGGGACAAAACACGTGAGGGTTGGAAGAGCTGAGCTCATGGACTCTGCGATGGTTAGCTTGGCCTTTGGTACACCTCCAAACATCAACTCACCCGCATGCTGAACGACATGACATGCCACTTTAAATTCCCGAGAGGGAATGCTAGAGCCCTCTTCGAAAAGAAGGACATCCCAATCCTCGTACCGCATCTTGATGGGATGGAAGATATGGGGGAGTAGAAGTGATGGATAAGAGTTGGAGGAGGAGATGTTATTGACGACATGATGGCTTGTCTTTGCACTTGCCCGAGATGTTATGCTAGGTTTGTAGGAAGGTGACGATGAGCCTGTTTAGCCAATTTAGGGACTAAACGTGGTCCATAGGGCTGATTTCAGGGACTGTGGCAGGCTTTAGGAGCAAAGGCACCGGTAAGGATAAGACACTGGTGTAAGTTTGACTCGGTGCAAGCTGGACGTTTGAGATACTCTTTGAACAAGCAGCAATTAGGAATCCAGCTGTAATCATTGATTGGCCATTCATTACATTCAAGTCCCGTGCCACAAACTACTTACACAGTCAAGCCATTTGTTAGCCATATCATGTCAGTTCGTCTCAATCAATTGCTGGTACACAGTTCTAACATCCATTGAACTTAATCCATTGAACCATTCTTTCTTATGTACAAATGAGTATTTTCTCAAGGTTCCTCATCACCCTCCATGCGAGCCTATTTCTGTTAGCATACGAATATCCAATATCCCTGACCACTCACCCTTGTAGCTCCAGGGCCACCAAGCTCTCGTTCCAGACCACCCTCAAACTCTCGGGGATAAGCAGGTCGATCGGGATAGTTGAGGTAGACAACTCCAGTAACGCTCAGGAAAACGGCGATAAAAGTTCCGACCATGACAGCACCAGGACCAGTGGTAGTCCAGGTGTACTCCCAGGGAGAAAAGATTCCAAGAACATCGTTATCCTCGTGAATGGGTTCACCAAAGTTTCGTCGCTCCTGAGGATCCCACCAGTTCGCATGAGGGTCACGGAACTGTCGCTTGATTCGGGGAGGGTTGATGTAGCCGCCGTTCTGCGAGATTATCAGCTTCGCTCCTCCTCGTACCCATCATCACTGACCATTCCGGGGTCCTCGGCCTCGCTCAAGCTGGGAGGCTCGGGGTACTTCTGGTCAATGACCTTCTTGTCGGTATACTGATCGGGGAGGAAGGTTCGGCGTTGGATCGTGGGAAGTCGTCGAGCAGCTGTCATGGTGCTGCGCAGGGCCGAGGCCCGCACAATTCGTTGAGGGAGCATCTGAGAAGTTAGCGATCAATTGAGTATGTACCAAATTCCTCCTGACAGCATACCTCGGCCGAGTGACAGTGTCGCGGCGACCAATTGCTCTGTGACGTGATGTGATGCTCGTTGAAGCTTTAGCCAATGGAGGCTGTGATGATTCTCAACCGAAAATCAGGCCTCAGGCATCAACAAGCGCGTTCGGGCCATTTTCGGTTAGCTCATTTGGAGGTCCAGGGGCGTGCATCTTCGAATTCTCCCCAGCTCAAAAGTTTTGCTGACGACATTGGATTTTACCACTAAATTCCACACAGTTCGCCCGCAAGGCATCTGAACATGTGCAAAATTTGTATGAATATCCGCTCAAGCGCTACTATTCTGTAGACATTAATTTCGACCCCGCAAATGATAGCTTCGCAGAGAAAACGCCCCCTGCGTCCACTGTCTCCACGTTGCGACTATGCCCGAGACCGCGTCGCCCGCCAACGTGTTGCCCAAGTCGGACCCTGATGCCATCAAGGACGAGAACTTGCCCGAGGCGCATGTCAAAGGGGATGACGCGTTGAACGGGATAACTAATGGTTACGATGAAACGAACGGCGATGCACCAGAATCACAGCCAAACGGTCATGTCCATGACGATGAACGACCTGCAAAAAGACGACGCACACGAGAATCGACACCTCCACGTACGCCAAAAAAGATCAAGCCCGAGTCGCCACCATGGAAGAAGATATCTGCCGACGGCCCAACGTCATTCACGGAAAATGGACGTCGAAAATCGGGCCGCATCAATACACTCCCAATCGAAACAAATACAAAAACTCGAAGCACGAGACGATCCGGCGCAAATTCCAATGCTTCCAAACCAAAGGCAGAAATTCAGTTGACTAATGGCAACTCGAGAAAGATGCCTAACGGCTCACACAAAGCTAGCCCCGCCACCAAAGCTCCCTCGAAGCAAACACCCGCGTCGACTCCAAAATCTTCAAAAAAGCCTACAGAAACCCGACCTTCCCGTTCCACCCGACGTCGAAGCCCTTCCCCAAAAGCCCCGACCAGATCAAGAAGATCCGCACGATTCAGCGATGTTAAAGACGACATTCAAGAATCGAAAAATGTTACCAATCGATCGCCCCGCATTAAGTTACGAGTCGGACGATCTGGCGATATTCCTCTAGTGCATCCTGATCAAGTCCGAAAGAAACCCAAAATTAGTACGAACTTTGAAGACTTTTGGGCTCGAGCTGGTGACATCCCTGTTGAGGACGGTGGACTCCTGGCATCCGAAGATGGCCCTCCTTATACGGATGAAATGGCCGCCAAGGACGCGCGCACCATTCTTCGAATTGAACAAGAAGTTGAACCTGGTGGGCTACTCTCCCAAGGGCGCTGCTCAGTATTTCTCCCGGAAGCAGAGGAAGAGCCGCCTAGGCAATGGGCTCGACAAGACCACATGGTCAAGGCTATGATGAACTTTCGAAAACTGATGCTGGCTGAGCAACAACGGCATCGATTAACCGCGAAAAAAGTGGCCGAGGCCTGTCGAGACGAGTGGCTACGGCGCCAACCAAAGTCAGAAGAAGAGATCGAAGCGGAACAAAGGGCGATATGGATATCTCGATATCGTGTTGTGGTTAAGGCACTTTTCGGTACATGGGAGAATGTTCGTGTTGAAGTCAATCGTCGAAGGTTGGCTGAATGGGAACAAGAAGAGCAGAAGAGAGTCAAGGCAGCTTTGAATGAAGCTGTCAACCTCTCTGAACAGAAGCTACAAGCCCGGAGAGCAGGGTTGGATTCCGAGCAACTTTCTGAAGAGGAAGAGGATGGATTCGATGATCTTAGCGACGACATGAGCATGGACGACGACGACGACCTTGACTTGGCATCGGGAGAAGACGGAGATAACGAAGACGACCCCGACAGCGATATAATGTCATCAGATGAGGAAGAGGGTGACGAAGAGGAGGATTTGAAGGATGTTGGTGATGAGAACTTGACACAAGAACAGCTGCGAGCAAAGTACGCCCATATACCAGAACTTGAAAAGTCGGATGCAGAAACACCGATCACCGAACCGAGCCGCGATGACACTGATGCAGTCGATACCGCCCAAGCAACCGCGGAAGAGAATGCCGACACGAGCGACGAGTCTGTTGATATGGATGATGATATGGGGTCTACCGATATGGATAGTGATGAGGGAGATGATGAATCGGAAGAAGAGTCTGATGAAGATGCTGGAGGTGGCCTGCTGGGACTTCTTTTCGGCAAGTCGGAGCTGAAGAAGATGAACGATGAAGCTGCGACAGAGGAGCCAACCGAGAATGGCGATACTGAGATGGCTGACGCAGAAGAGTCAACGCCAAAGGTCAATGGTGAGGTTGAGCGAACTTCTGTTGAGAAGCCCGATGCGACAGAAATCGAAGGGGCCACCGATACAGCACAGAAGACCTCAACCCCAACCCCAGAGACCAATGCACCTGAAGCGGCGACTAAGGATGTCCCGGTCGATGGTGATACCGTCACTGAGGTCCCTGCGGCGGGCTCAACACCACAAGACACGGAGGTTGTCATGACAGAACCCACCGAGGAACAGGAAACGGCGCCAACACTACCGTCGGAAATCCACAGATCAGCATCGGAACAACCAACCAATCCTCCCAGTCGTGCACATAGTATGTCTCCCCCTCCTACATCAGAAACCAAGCCGTCTGAGCTAGACACGGCTTCTTCTGGGGAGATGATGGTAGTAGACAAAACTGGACCAAGTCGATCCGCTTCACCACAGCAATCATCAAATCACAAGATTGATGTACCATTTCTTCTTAGAGGCACACTACGGGAGTATCAGCGCGATGGACTTGACTGGCTGGCAGGTCTATACGCCAACAGCACCAACGGTATTCTTGCCGATGAAATGGGTCTTGGCAAGACGATTCAGACTATCGCTCTTCTTGCACATCTAGCATGTCAACACGAGGTTTGGGGACCGCATCTTGTTGTAGTTCCTACCAGTGTCATGCTCAATTGGGAAATGGAGTTCAAGAAATGGTGCCCTGGCTTTAAGATTTTGGCATACTACGGATCTCAGGAGGAACGAAAACGCAAGCGACAAGGCTGGAACAACGATGATGTGTGGAATGTTTGCATCACCTCATATCAACTTGTCCTTCAAGATCAGCAAGTGTTCAAGCGACGTCGCTGGCACTACATGATCCTTGATGAAGCACACAACATCAAGAACTTCAAATCTCAAAGATGGCAGACCCTACTTGGCTTCAATACTCAAGCCAGGCTACTGCTCACAGGCACACCTCTTCAGAATAACCTCACCGAACTTTGGTCACTCCTCTTCTTCCTCATGCCGGCTGAGAATGGTGTTGGTGGTTTCGCCGATCTACAAGAGTTTCACGATTGGTTCGCAAAGCCTGAATCACAAATTCTCGAAAGTGGGAGAGAACAGATGGACGACGAGGCACGAGCTATTATCTCGAAGCTACACAAGGTTCTGCGACCCTATCTACTACGACGATTGAAAGCCGATGTCGAGAAGCAAATGCCCGCCAAGTATGAGCACGTTGAGTTTTGCCGACTCTCCAAGCGACAACGCGAGCTCTACGATGGATTCCTCTCACGGAATGACACCAAAGAGACACTCAACTCTGGCAATTATCTGTCCATCATCAACTGTCTCATGCAGCTGCGAAAGGTCTGCAATCACCCAGATCTATTCGTTGACCGACCAATCATGACATCTTTCCGAATGAGCAAGTCTGTCGTCTCAGACTATGACTTTATCCAGCAAAGGGTTCAGAAGCTACTTCTTGATCCAAAGCCCATGAAAGACGTCAGTCTCGGCTTTCTCAACCTCATTCCCACACAATCCGAATCCCTCTCCACCACACAAGCCGAACGAATCTCACAACTTAGCTCTCATCGAATATTAATGGACCTTAAAGAGGCTCAAAGAACCCGAGCACACCAAGCAAACGACCACCTAGATCCTTCAACAGTCGCATCAAATATCGCATACTTGGAAAGTGGCGCAAGGTGGGGACGTTTTGAAGAGCTCCAACATTGCGTATATCTTAATGCCCTACGCCGCCAGAAGAAGCCCATTTATGGCAAGAACTTGGTAGAGTTATTAACTATTGGTACCGACAAGAGGCCATACAAGCCTCGACCCAAAGTTCCTCGTATGGTAATGTCTTGGTTTGAAGAGGAATCGAGACTCATTCAGTCGATGATACCGACCGTCAATCAACGTGCCGACAGCTTCAAGACGACCATTGAGAAGTTCTCATGTGTCACGCCTGCGGTTGTGACCAGAGACATGGATCAATTTGTCCTCGGTCGCAAAGGAATTGAAGCATTCACAGATGAAGACCTCAAACTCTCGAAACCCGTCCGATGGGCACCATTCCTACCCAAAGAAGCGCCACCGGATCCTTGGCATGAAGGGCGCATGCGACTCAGCATTCAATTCCCCGACAAGCGTCTGTTACAATACGACTGCGGAAAGCTCCAAGTTTTGGACAAGCTACTGCGAAAACTTCAGACTGGCGGTCATCGCGCCCTCATCTTTACACAGATGACCAAGGTCTTGGACATCCTGGAACAATTCTTGAACATCCACGGTCACAAATATCTCCGTTTGGATGGTGCTACCAAGGTGGAACAGCGACAAATCCTTACCGACCGATTCAATAATGACCCGCGAATTCTATGCTTCATCCTGTCGACCCGATCGGGCGGTCTCGGCATCAATCTTACAGGTGCAGATACCGTCATCTTTTACGACCAAGACTGGAACCCGGCCATGGATAAGCAATGTCAAGATCGATGCCATCGTATTGGACAAACTCGCGATGTACACATCTACCGTCTAGTCAGTGAACACACAATTGAAGCCAACATTCTTCGCAAAGCTTCGCAGAAGCAAATGTTGGATGATGTGGTCATTCAAGAAGGAGAGTTCACCACCGACTACTTCAACAAACTCTCTGTACGGGATGTCCTCAGTGACAAACTCGACACGAAGAGCGAAGGATTGGATGCTGCAGACGCCGCCCTAGATAGAGTCCTCGGCGGTCCTGACACCAATGCTGACCAGCGACGAGTCGGTCGTGCGCTTGAACAAGCAGAAGACAGAGAGGATGTTGCAGCTGCCCGTGTCGCAGAGAAGGAGATCCAAGCAGACGATGCTGACTTTACTGAGAAGCCCAGCAACAATGCTTCCGGCACATCAACAGCGCGACAAGGTACTCCCGCCGGAAAGTCTGTTCTCGACGGCGGACTTGATGACCTCGACACACCTCAAGTGGAAGAAGAACCAGAGTACAACGCATGGGGCCACAAAATGCACACCATCGACGACTACATGCTCAGCACAATGGCAGAGCAACTCAAAGACACGAAACTCGAACTCCCCAAGGACAAAAAGAAAGGGAAGAAGAAGGGCAAAGACACACGCAAGCGATAATAATAGCCAAAAGACATTTTTGTATACTAGTAACATCATCATTCGGGCGAAACAAAAAACGGCGCGGCGGCATGACAGAACACGGCAGTTTTAACTTTTTTTGCTTGTAGAATTTGGGCTACAGTAGGATCATGGTTGGCGGTGGTAGAAGGCATTGGAGTTTCGGGGAGAGGAGGGGGCGCGTGGTATACTAGACCTGTAAGACTTTGATGAGAGAGAATGAAAAAAAGATAATTGCTGCTCTGACTTTGGGGCCTTTTTTTGCCAAGATGTGAGGATCAGCAAGCAGTCAAACTGTTGTTTGAGTGATGTGCGCCGGCCACTAATTCCCTGAAGCAATTCTAGCGATTGTTTTTGTGCTGCCATAGCAGGTTACCAGCGAATCGCGGACTGAAGATGCTTCTCACCACAGACCGGCATTAATTCTGAACCAGAAGTACGTTTCCACTGCGCGATCGAGCGCATTAATCACACTCTTGTCAGATGTGAGCGAAACAGGGCTGGGCACAGCCACGCCCGCTGCAACAACATATTCAGCTGCTCTTCCAGGCTGACAAGTTATCTACCTAGGTTCTGTAGTAAGCGAATTTTCTCTTAGAGGGCTGCGGGGAGCTACCCCGCCTAAGTCTGGCTAACGACCCAGCTCTGCATCTTCGGCTACCCCAAATGGTCTAGATTGGCCAACATGCAGTGAGCATACTGTAGGTAAAAGATCAAGCTTTATCCTGACGGCTGATGGTCAGCTTACTTACATTGTCCAGATGTTAAATGATTGGCCATCCAAGGGACCAAGGCCCAAGGAACGGTGTTGCCGAATTGCGGCTGACATGATCGGGATACCACGACACGAAAATTCGTAAAGTTACCATTGACGTCGAATTCACTTCACTACATAAGAAGATGACAGCCCGCGCACATAATTCCACTTGAAGAGCCCGAACCAAGCATAGTCACACCCAAGACCCAATACTAAACCATCATGGACCTCAGTGTACCCTCTGCCTACGAGTCATACTCGAACCGGCTCGACCCTCATGACGAAGTCGACGATGACTACGCTGCAAAGGAATTTCATCCGGTCTCCGATCAACATGTTCTCCTCAGGCGGCGTCGTGCGCGGAATAAGCGTCGGGGTGCTTTTGATACCGCCAGACTCTGCCTGCGCGTCTTGATCCTTTTACTCGATCTTAGTATTCTGAGTTTACTCATTCATGGAGTTAATAGTTGGGAGAAAACATATAACTCTGCGGATAGAAACGAGGATGGCTGGAGAACGGTCAACATGTTCTCGACTTGGTTGATACTAGCAATTGCAGTATTTGCATCCTTTGTCCAGATAATAGCTATAGCAACTCATCTAAGTCTTGTGAGTTTATGAAAAGACTGCTTGAAGACTATTGACAACATTCTAACATTCGATAGCCCCAATCATTGCGCGACGGCTGGGTACATACTGTCGCCGTGCTGGCCAGCTCTGGTACTGTGATTACAGCCTGGGTTATCGCAACTATTTACCTGATCATCGATAAAGAAGTGATCCAGACTGACTGGGACCTGTGGTCTTGGTCATGCCAGAACAGATCCGGGCAGAGCTATACCCCCTGGGCAACTCTATGTATAGAAATGGTAAGATAATCCTCGGACTCTTGTACTTAATCATTACTAATACTGTTAAGTCCTATACATTTATTGCCAGCCTGGTTGTTATAGTCTTTGAGATTATTGGCCTAGCTTTGTATATCATTTCACTGAGAGGGGTGTATATTGTAGGAAAGTATAGCAGGGCTAGCACAGTTTATTAGTAGCCAACTGCTTGGAATAATCACGCCGGTAGCTTTACTTTGGTGGCGGGTGGTAATCCTGCTGCGCCTCGCGGCCCACACAGCCACGGTAAGGCAGCAGGACCAACAGGACGGTGTACTCTGTATAAAGCACCCGGAACCCACTCTCTTCTAGAAGGTTTTTGGTGTTCTCTTAGCTAAGAACAAATGACGCTATTCCCACCTTGAAGCGACACATTTCCACGCAACATCACAACACATGGCACTTTTCATCATTCAGCATTACACGCAATCTATAAACTCAACTCAAGATGTCTACCTCTAAAGCCGCAGAAATGCCCGAAAAGGTTCCCGACCCTCCTCCATCATTCCAAGAGACCATGGCCTCATCACCACCCATCTTCAAAACCCAATTCGCCTGCATGACCTTCAACATGTTCGACCGCATCCGTCTCATCAACTTCACAGAAGCAGAAGTATCAGCCATAAAAGAAGTCGTCGCAGCGCGGTGGTCACCGGGTCTTTCACAGGTGCAACCCTACGGGGAGTCAATGGAATTCAGGCTCCGCGGAAGACCTTGGTTGCATAGATCTGGTGGGAATGATGATTCCAGGAGGTTAATGCTGAGAATTCTGGAGAAGTTGTTTGATATGGGGTGGGTGTTGCAAGGCGCTATGGAGATTACGCTCAAGTCTGAGAGCAAAGGTAAGTTTTCTGACTATCTTATGTGAGCTCAGCTGATGAATAAGACTCGCTCATCTTTCGAAAACAAGATCCTATTCCGCCGCCCTGTGACTGGATCTGCATATCCTTTGACAACAGCGATAAACTAAAGATCGTAGACTCACCACCCAGAGACCTCACAGACGCCATCTTACAAATCTTTGGTCGTGATGTGAGACGCAAAGAAATCACATCTGATCGGGTCAAGATGCATCTTGCAAACATGCCGTGGAATCCTTCAGGGACGGACACTGTTCAAACGAGGATTATACTGCTAAAGTTGATTGAGACGTTGGAAAGATGCGGATTCACGATTTATGCTACGATTGGGTCGAAGGGCGAGGATGAGGAGGGGGCACAGGATTTGTTGGTTTGTCAGAGGGTGAAGGGTTGGATTCCTGGGGCGCCTATATGGCACCGGTAGATTTCTTTATCTGTCCTAGTTCATCTTCTTGACCAGACCACCAGAAACAAATATCATCCGTCGGAATCCTTCGCTTCTTCTTATTCAAAAACGAAGCCCGTCTCTGTTTCTTGTTCACCTCAATGTCGGTTTCAACCTTTCGGCGAATATTCGCCAGGATCTCTTTGATAGTCATAGGCTTCTTATCTATACATAGGTAAATTAGCTATGAAACTTATACTGAGATATAGTACAGAGTGCATGAATGATTTATACTTGATACCTCATCTAATGCGTCTGTATAGCAAGAATCGAAGAGAGAAGACTTACCGGCGGCATCCTCCGGGGTGAAGAAATTAAGGGCCGAAGCCAAGTCTGCTGCCGTGGGAGGAGGGAAAAACAAAGACACGGGCTGCGGTTCGCCGTCAGGCCCGGTGATGGTCATGAATGTACCAGGAGCAGCAGCCATTTCGTCTTTGAAATTTAGAGAGAGAGAGAGAGATTTGACTAAGGAAAGGAACACAGAGCGGGAGATGATGATGCTTTCACACGCGATATTTTGTAATCCTGATACGACGAGGCTTTCGTGAGGTAAAACTGGAAGGCAGTGATAGGCCCTTGCCAGATGGAACGTCCCTGATTCACTGTCTCCTCAAGCGCAGCGTTCTTTTCAGTTGGCATTGCTGGCCGACTTTCTTCACAGCTTCGTATTCAGATTCTTCTTAAACCCATCTTCAGCATCAAACATCACTGTGTTTCGTCCCCTGCCGTCTTCAGGTCTCTGACTTAAGGTAGTCAAATTTTTATTTTTCAAAGAAACGTATTCCAAAGAAGAGATGAATTCTACTTCGACCGATTTGGCCACTGGCCGATCAAAGCTCAAAGCCGCCGGTAAGTCTTCGTCCTTGGGTTCTGCGGAGAAGCGCGTTGAATGAGGGATTGTGAGCTGATTTGCATATAGATGTACAGGCAATGTCGATCAGAGCAATCCTGGTCAACATTCGTCGCACTGTCAAGATGAACAGGAGGAGACGGAGAAGGAGGAGGTAGCTTATAGCAGCCTCTTGGACTCTTCATCCAGAATCAGGGCTGTCAGAGGATATGTCAAGGGGGACTTGCAAGCAATTAAAGGTATTATACGTCTTATAACAAAATATGCATTAGGCCTGTACTAATTAGTCAATAGGAGGCCATTGAGCAAGCTGAGAAGGAGGGGAATGATGAAGACGAAGATTCGGAGCCGCCCACTAAGAGGCGCCACACGAGGAAGTAGATGGATGGCTCGCACAATGAAATGGACCAGCGAGAATGATGTATCCTCAGCTGCTGCCAGTTGGCGAGAATTCGCCGAAAGCTGAAGCCACCATCGAGCTGAAGATCCAGGAGAAGGAGGACGTTGCTTACAGCAGCCTCCCGGACTCTCTCGCCGTTTAGAAGACGCGAAGAGTCCCAATGCCAAACTCCCTATCTTAGGATGATAGCTTGATGAATTTAGATCAACTTAAATGAGTTAAGACAAATTCATATGAATTAAGACCAATTCATATTAGACCACCTCATCTCAAATAGAACACATCCGGCTCAGGCTTCCCAGCAAAGAACGCCGAGTAGTTGATCTTCCCCACGCCAACTCTCTCCGATACCCCATCCCTCGTCTCTCTGAGCAACAGCACATTACAAACATCCAACACACTGGTGGTTCCAAACCGACCCATATCCCATCGTGGATCTCCAGTCTCATTAACCTTCTCGGTACTTGGCTTCACACTCTCATCAGGCGCCTCAGGCAAGCGTCTTCTTTGCAGCCACTCTTCCTGAAGAATCTCGTACTGAATTCTCATCGGATCACCATCCCAGTACATCTCCCAACCAATGGGAGGAGGTGCGACGTATGAAAGACTGTCGCGAGATATGGCCACTAGGATGTACTTCACTGGAGAATTCTGGACTTCTTCAGTTGTCGACGGAATGTTGAGCTGTTCAAGCGAGACGTTGAGACTCAAGCTTCCTGCGCGATAGCCTTGATGGTAGAGGATGCGCTGCCACGGTCGGCGATTGTTGGCTGACCGATCTTCATCGTTGTATCCTATCTGGATGAAGTTGTCCTGTACAGGCGATGCCAAATACGACTCAGATGGCCTCTCACATAGTCGAACTGACACCGCTTTTGCACGAAAGTACAAAGTTTCTTCGAACGGTAACTCCACTATAGGTTCATGAGGAAGATTAATCGGAAACTCAAATTTCAAGCCCGGATACGCCTCGTGCACAAAGAGATGCTGATTCCGATCCTCGTTGTGCTCAACCGCCCATCCATGCTCATAGCAGTCAATATGCAAAAGCGACCAAAGATCAGTCTTGTGCAGCAAGAGACGTGAATTCTCAGCTTGGCGTCTCCTCTCGTCGATTTCTTCCTGCGTCCTCTCCGCATGTACAATTGTCTCCATGAATTCGTCAACTGTCGCTGATTTCAGCCACATTATCATGCTGACTGGGGCATAACAGACGGCGTTGTGGAAACCCCTGCCACGATAAGCAACGTGCCCTTGCCAGGCTGCCCATGACCAACTGGGAAACAAAATCTGTCCATCTGGTGATCGCCGTCGAGAAAGGGGTTCTTTGGGATACCATAGGAGAGATCGCGTAAGAGCAAATTCCGGCATGGCGTGCCAGAACTTGGTATTTGTGCCACGGCGGATAAGGTCTGCAATACCGATGAAGGCATTCACGGCGTCGGACTGCCACGCCATGTTTCTCTTTGTATAAGCATCAACAGCGTGAGCGTACGCTTCCCAGAGCGTATATCCCTTGATGAGCGGTGCATCGATTGTATCTGAGCTCGGAATAGCTTTTGATTTGTACAACGGAGCACCATCCTCTGAAGCTTGGCCAGTAGTTGGGTCTTCGCCGACAAAAATCGTCATATCGTCTTCTGTTGCGAAGGCCTTGTTGATATACGCGGCCTGAGTTGGATCCGACCATATACGAATCCACAAGTCGTGGATTCGAGATGTTAGTTGGAGATGATCGTTAAATGGTGTGATCGTGTATGAAATGGGGTCAGGTACAGGAACGGTATCCTCGAAGCAGGCTCCGTGGGGACAGACAAAGCACATCTGAGAGTCGGTGAAATAGACTGATCGTTTTGAGAGCACTCGTTCTTGAAACGTCCATGCTCTGGTGTTCCATAGTCGATCTTCAATATCGAAATACTTCTGTCTAGCATCTTGAAATGCGACAGCAAGAGTGAGTCCCTGGAGTTTTTCAATGCTCTGCTCCTGTGATCGAGGGACACCAACGCCTGGGAGTCCATCAGTGGGGTTAACGTTGGAAGAAGCCATGATTGATAGCGTAGCATTGGCGTAGATAGTTCCCATGTTAGAGATGATCCTAGCTTTGTCGTCCTTGTCATCTTGCGTGATACACAGAGCATCGATCCAGACATAACGGATACCGAGCTCTTTTGTAACTTTGATAGCATCAAGAATGGTTTGCGGAAGTTCGAAGTTGCTCAGACCTCCAAGTTTACTGAGTTGGTCTCTTGTAATGGTAGTGTACTGTGTCTGGCTGCCTGTCCCCCAGACATAAGAAAGACAGATATAATCGCATGGTGTTTCGACCTCCTTCACGCAGTTTTCAACCGTGTCGATGACTCGCAATGTGCCCATGAGAGGCTTGAGATATTCAGTAGAGTCAGTTTCTGTTGATTTATGATCCTTGTTGCATGTCTGAAGCCACTCTCCAAGGCGAGATAAATCAGCAGAGTCCTTTTGAACTACAAGACCCTGAAGAGGCTTTGATTGATTCCTCTCGTTCTGCACTGGATGTATCACAAATCTTGAAACCTTTGAACGGCCAAGATCCGAGAATTCGACTTCCAGCCTTAGAGGAAACTCCGGCCCGTCGTCCAAAGTGCTGATACTCAACTGCATCCCCGGCCAATCATCAGGATGAACATCCGCGAGTATCCCATCCTGTATAACCCGCTTTCGAATGAGTCTGCAGAAAGAGCAATGACTATGCTCATCCATTACTTTCGGCAAGCCGTAAACTGAGATGCGGGACTGTCCTGGTAGTTGATTTCCCGGTAAGCCCCGCTGGGATAGAAGGACTCTGAAATCAATGTGTCGACACATATCGCACAGATACTCAGGATCCGTTTCTTCAAGGACAGGAGGATCAGGGATAAACCACTCCTCATCACGCGCATCCGAGTCTTGAAATAAACCCCATCTTTGTATAAACTGATGATGCTTATACTCATCAAACTTGGCCGTCTCCTCTTCTTTCACTTTCTCATCCGAATGGTCTCCAGATTCCTCTTCAACGGAAGAAATATGAATGCTGATTCGACTCAGCTCCTCATCCGTCATTCCATCAACATCATGCTTCTTTTCCTGTACAGCCTTATCAACATTCTGAATACTTTGTCTTCCCCTTTTCTGGCCGAGACTATCCCAATCTCGGACCATAGCCGCGGTCTCCGGCGATTGCTCCAGGGATTTTCCATCTTTTTCTTCCAGGGCCTTTCTGAGGACTGTTCGTGTGGTGTGATCGCGAATGTTTTTGGAGACGACTGATTTTAGATTCGGTGCCATTACGAATGATTTTGCAGCATTTATATTTTGGATACTGGAGGAAGATAGGAAATAAGTTTCAAAGAGATTGAAGGGCTCTAGCTCGTCTTATATCTGCCGAGTTCCGTAGGGCTTCTTGCTGCGGAGTGTGATCCTTGCATTTCGGGCCCCTTATCTTACTGCGCCACGGACACGGACACGGACTTCGGAATACGTAGAGGCTTTATGCCATTCGAGAAAAGACAGCATTTGAGTACTATACTAATGAAATTGCCCAGCAACAAAGGCCAATCTGCGTGAGATTTTATTATTGCTGGTTCTATGTCTACTATAATAACGGGCTTAATCAATTCATAAAGCTCAAGGAACGTGTGATAAAACAGTAGGAAATCACAGGGATCTCAAGTAGGAAAAGGTCTAGAAGTTTTTTGGCAATAAGGTAGCACTAAGACAAACGCACTTCCTATGTCCTATTAGCATGTTCTCTTAAACGCAGGCTCAGGCGCGGCCTCGTATTCCCATCATGTACCTGCGAATCTTCACATAGACCTATCTTGTAGGTGGTTTCTCTGGTGAGAGTTAAAGCTTACAAATGAGTCACGGACGAGGCTGGCGAGCTCAAATTTAACGAGTGGTTGAGATGATTCGTTTGAGTATTTAACTTCGTATCAGTGAGCTTAGTTACAACTCGACACTTCCACTTCCATGGTCTTCTTGTTTAACCTGATAGAAAATATGATCCAAACAACGGCAGTCTATTCTTCGCATACCATTCTTTAACATTTGAGTCCACCAGTAATATATGATAAGCTTGCTCAGTAAGGTAGACCGATATAAAGCCAAATGGTCTGTGAACGACGATTTGAGTTACAACAGCATATAAACTTCACCAACGGGGACCCATGACCCAAGAATAGGGATGTTAACTTTCAAATGAATTCACACAGAGGTCACAAGGGAGTCTAGAAATATCTCCCTCAAAGATCACTCTATGAATATGACTGCACTCCCAATATTCACAGCTCCAAAACTTGCTCAAGCATCCATCGATCTCATACACCAACTTCCCGCCCCTCTCAACTTCAACCAGCAGCCATGTGTGTAAATACGATGACACATTTCACCTGTATATGGTGTAAAGAGCTATACGACTCACGCATGGAACAGATCATATGTCACCGTGCCCACGATACTTTTGGCGCCTGCGGAAGGATGTCAGGTGCGAACAAATCCGTTTATCACTTATTTTGTCCGAGTTGTCCGTCAGAGAAGTACAAGAAAGCATCGTACCGCGATCCAAGATGGAGTTGGGAGTATGAGAAACGCAGATTCTGATGTGGTGGACACCTGCTTTCTACTACGTTAGCCCTTTTTCTCTCTCACACATCGTCTCTATATGAGATATTACAAAGGAACTTATTCTCAAGTGGTCAAGATGTTTTCAACTTTTGTGTTCTCCAATCTGGCAACAAAGGAGAACTAGGGAAGCTACCTCGAGCAATCTTTGACTATGAATTGCTTCATCGTCACACATGGCTGAGGGCCAAGTGAGACATTTCAAAGATCTGCATGGAACTGATGCTCTTTGGTGTTATACACTCCAGAACTCTGAGGTGATACATCATCCAGAATCTTCTATCAGCTTCACAGAATCGACATCAAAAACCTGCTACGAAATTGGAATTGACAAACTTTAAAGCTGCAGCTGCCTAGCTGAAAGACCGTCAAAGCAGCAGGCCAAATTACGACCTGAGAAACGGAAGAAGTTGATTTTCAAAGAGATCACGGTCACAGTCTTCAGATTCGATGGAGTGCAGATTTGAGACTTTGAGGCACATAAACAGACCTTATTCCGCAAGTCAACGAAAAACATACGATTCATCAAGCCTTTACTTGTCTGTGATATCGTTGCAGGCGCCGTTGTTGAATAAAAAAGGACATCAAGACCATATTGCTGAACTGTGGGTTTTCCGGCACCTAGCGGCACTATCAGCAACTGGATGAGACTGAAGGCAATGCATGTTTGTCTATCAAGCTTGTTGGGGATTTCTTGGAGAGGAGAGAGGAGAAACTTCCTTGGATCTCATCGAAGAAGAGCATGTCGCGACATATGTGCAGGTTGATCTCATTTTATAAAGACTTCTTTCAGCTGCATGCGGCATATTTAGGCTTACGAGACTACGTGTTGAATTTGCTCAATGACAAGATTTATCCTGGATTTTAAGAATACTTTATTGTCGTGTCTTTGCTAAATCTCCCTGAGCAACTGTGTGGGCATTGGTATGCTATCTGATGATTGCATCGCCTTCCTACTCGCTTGTTAAAACATCAGAGGATCTCGAGAGCTTGAAGTGAAATAATCAAGTTCCTGGACACAACTCCATCGTGAACATCTGTGTGAATATAAGGACCTCTGAACGAATGCTTAGGCATATTGATTTCAAGTAAAATCTTTAAGAGAGGCATCGGCAAGAATTTCAGATAATAACGTTAGACTGAGGTGATTGGTCGAAGTAGACTATGCTTATGCTAAACCAAATTACCCCTCAAAAACGAAGGCCCCCGTTATGGAGATAACGAGGATTAGGCCCTATATTTCGCACAACAGCTTACTATTCAATGTATTAATAATACTTTTCCTACATCTGACGTCACATTGTTGCATCAGGAATGATATTACCATCCAGTACCCCTCT
>JABEEM010002992.1:0-21901 GCA_013363185.1 Fusarium secorum | reverse complement strand
TGAGCGGTGGATGAGTGGCCAGGGTGTTGTGGATGATAGCGGTCCCTGTATGTATGTACAAGCGATCTGGGGTTTGATTACATAAGCATCTTTTCCCCTAATTCAAATTCTCGAGTCATACGAAGTACAATACAGTTGCATATTGAAAAGTCAACTGAAACAGGTGAAACCCTAAAGTACACGTCTTGAGCTTCTGGGTTTCCTCCAAATGATTAGATCAGGTAGAAGATCGTTCAAAAGATTACTTGAACAAGAATTACCAAATTGTCAGCCGATTAATGTCTTACTTAGCATGATGATCGTAACAGTATGATATCTGCAAAATGGAGGCTCTGGGTACTAGTTAAGTCATTATTGGTTGATATTGCACAAACACATCAATCACATTAAAGCTCTAATTCCTTCAATCGCCGTAATCTAATATATTGGATTATTAACTACTATATTAAAGAGATATCTTCTATCATATTGTACCTCAAGCAGATACATGGTTCGTTGAACCCCAAATTTGAGGTTCAATGTCGGAGTTTTTCAATTTGCCCAACCATGAATCTGCCAAACCTCACCTTGACATTCTCACATGACGAATGATCCGACAACACCGTAAGAAGTGCCTTGGCAGATTCAACTGCAAATATGTCAAGAAACAATGTCTTATCTACGGATGAAGCCATTGAGAACCTCATTTCTACTTTCAACGAGCTCAACAGCAACAGTATTGATGAGCTCCACGATGAACCGAGCCCCCTGGAATTCATGCGATATGTTGCTCGCAACACACCATTTGTGATAAGGGGCGGGGCTTCGTCATGGAAAGCCTGTCAGGATTGGAATTCTGCGTATCTGCTCTCTGTGATGAAGGGGCAGAATGTGAATGTTGCTGTCACGCCATATGGGTTAGTTCCTTCTGCTGGATATGAGCAATGAAAGGAGCCGTTCGCTGACTCTGACAGCAATGCTGATATGCCTACCATGTCACCCGGTGAAGAATCATTGGTCTTTGCAAAGCCTCACTACGAGGATCAGCCCTTCGAAGAGCTACTTGAGTATGTAGCACGCCAAGGCGCGGATCCTGATTTTCCTCCTGACGCCGAAGTGCGATATGCCCAAACTCGTAAGTTAGCCTATTTCTCTCCCAGTTGCGTTACTGAGTGTCCTGAAGAAAATGACAACCTGCGTGAAGAGTACATCACTCTCTTCTCAGATGTACAAAAAGACATCCCTTTTGCAAGAATAGCACTAGACAAGAGCCCTGATGCCGTAAACTTATGGATCGGTAACTCGAAATCTGTTACAGCTATGCACAAAGACAATTACGAAAATATCTACGTACAGATTCTGGGACGAAAGCACTTCGTTCTACTGCCTTCTTTATGCCACCCCTGCGTCAACGAGCAACCTCTCAAGCCCGCAACGTACACGCGCGGAGAGAATGGCATGGAGCTAAAGATGGATCCTGTTGATGAGGCTGTTCCTTTCGCAATTTGGGATCCGGATAAGCCTGAACAAAATGCCACAAAGTTCTCCCATCTTGCCCGGCCTTTACGTGTAACGCTGAACCCTGGAGATATGCTTTATCTTCCTGCTATGTGGTAAGGCATTTTACAAGGCTGTTTTTTCCGCTAAACATCAATTACTAACATCGGCTAGGTATCACAAAGTGCTCCAATCGTGCGCCGAGGAAGACGAGGGTTTCGTCCTCGCCGTCAACTACTGGTACCAAACCACATGCTTTTGATTGCCCCTGCAATGCTAACCAGAACCCTTAAACTAGGTACGACTTGGACTTTACAGGTCCACTTTATCCTACATCGACTTTTGTTCGTGATATAAGCCTGGGAAATAGAAAGTAGTCTAGAAAATCGCCCCACACAGCATAAAACCAAAACACCAGATCTATACCCATGCCTCAACCCCGTGCCGCCCGTGATTACTTCTTCTTCTTGGCAATCCTCTTCTGCGCTCGCAATTCCTTCTTCATACGACTATCAACGATGCGATATCTCCCCTTAACCCCCTTAGGACGGCCCTTGATGCCCCGGTTGAGACCGCGGGCGACAACGAGCTTGGCCGCCTGCTTTTTGGGCTTCTTTGCTGCTCTCGAGATAAGGCGCGAGATGCTATCAGCCTTCTCCTTCTCCGTCATGTTTTCGTCGTTGTTGAGCAACTCTGACTTCTTCTTGAGCTTCTCCAGCTTCTGCGCGGCCTTGAATTTCTTGCGAGCCTTGGCCTCGCGCACCTTCTTGATGGGGCGAGCATTGAAAGCTCGCAGCTTCTCCTTGATTGCCTGCGCAGCGGCCTTGCTGATGGGTTTCTGAAGCTTGTCATGGCGTGATTCATCCTCGACAAACCAGTCTGGTAAGCCATCCCGATCCCGGAAGGCGTACTTGTTGTAACCGTCATCAATAGCATCATGTGTCGTCGTTTGACCAGTAGCGAGCCTGTGGGCAAGGGACATTGCTTCAGCAGTGATAATGTCGATATCTGTGTAGCTGTTAGTACGGTGTGCCATTGTCTGTCAAGTCTTTTGCTTACCTGGTCGCCCGTCGGCTCTTCGAGTGTCTTTATCCCAATCGTCATCGTCATTTCGCTTGACAACCTCAAACCCATCCTCATTGTCCTCCATCTCGGCATCAGAGTCGACTTGGGCCGCTTTGGTCTTGGTAGACTTAGCAGGAGCCTCAGCTTTGCGATTCTTTGCTTGCTGAGCCATAATGGCTGCAGCATCTCGATTGACTTCTTCATCCGCGCTGTCCTCGGCAGCATCTTCCTGCTCAGGTAAGATTCCGCTTATGCCCGAGAAGATGTCTTGGTTGAAGAAGGCCGTTGCTCTCTTTGATAAGCCGTTTGTTCCCTTCGAAGAATCCAGATCTCGGATAAGTCCCTCTGTAGGGGCTTCGTCTTCGTCGGAAGAGGAATCGTCCTCTTCAAGATCCGAAGAGTCATCCTTCTCATCCGCTTCCTCGCCTGACAGACCGTCCCACTCATCGTCACCGAAATTCTTACGGGCTTTTTTCGCTCGGTACTTCGCATCAACCTCAGCCTTGCGCTCTTTGTACTGCTCGTACATGGACTCAAGCTCTCGCTCCAAGCGATCTTCTTCAGGGTCACTCTCATCGTCCGTCTCTCCTGAGGAGCCAAGGCCACTGTCGGCCTCCTTCTGGGTCGCTTGGGTGGGAACAATCATCTTGCCACGATTCAATCTTCGCATGGCGTCTGTCTTGTCGACTTTCTTGAGTGAAAACATTGCCCCCTCGCCAATTGGTCCGCTTTCTTCTAGACCGATGTCGAAAGGCGTGCCCATGTTGAGTTGCATGCGCACTACCTCACGTTGTTTTCGCTCGTTTTCCTTTCGCTTCTCTCGTTTTCGCTTAGTGTTTTCTCGTTCCTTCATGTTTTGGAGTTCTTGCTGGATCTTGAGTTCTTCATCCATTGACTCAACTTCAGCCACCTCTTCAGGATCTTCTGATGTTGTGATGCTCTTAGCCGCCGAGAGACCAAACAGCTCCCGCACCTTCAGCCGCCATCTGAGCAGAAGTTTGAAATCTTTGCGTCCCAGCACTCTTAGATCAGAGCAACAGTTTCGAATTTCGTCCGTCGTCTCAGAAAGTTTGTCAAGAGCAGCCAGAGCGACATCCCCATTAGGGGGCTGCTTGAAGCTTAGCCTATTGTATGAACCAAGTACAGCAATTGGATCGGTAGTCTGGATGAACTCCGAGGCAGGCATCTCCTTGTATTGTGTGTAGTCGCCCTCTTCATAACCGTCTCGCTTGCGCTTTTTGACCTCGGGATTGTAGACCTTCGCTTCGTTGTTTGCGTTCGGACCAGACAACTCAGCAAAGACATATTTGGGGTCAAGAAATCGACTATCCAACTTCTTGGGGGCCTTAAAACCCCTACATACCGCGAAATATTCTGAACTGACTAACCTGCTTGCCGGGGGCTTTGTTGTCTCGACCTTGTCAAATAGCTGCCTGAATACCCAGAGGAGAGCTTCGCTATCCCTTGAGCGGAAGATCTTCGTCACGAATACTCCACCACTTCTTAAGAACGCGACTGCCAGCTTCATCGACTCAAGAACGAGTCGGTTCTGGTCGAATGCGTCCTGTACCCAGGCAGTTCCAACGTTTGGGGCTCCGTCGTGTATCACAGTATCCGCCTTCCATGTCTTCAAATGCTGCCGAAGAGTGTGGCGGCAATCTTCGCTCGTTATGTCTGATTGGAAGGTAATACAACCTGGTATTGGCTTAATTGGGCTCAGGTCACAACCCACCAGAATCGATTCTTTGGGACATGTGGCTCGGCACACTTGTAACCAGCTCTATAAAGGTCGTTACTAACATATCATAAGATGGAGAGGTCAAAAGACTTACACCAGGTGCGGCACAAAGATCAATGACAACCTTACTCTGCTCGAGGAAGCCATACTTCTTGTTGAGCTGAATCAACTTGAAAGCTGCTCTGGCTCGATACCCGGTTTCCTTGGCTAGCCTGTAAAACTTGTCGAGACGGCCTTTGCCATGCTAAGTTCGTTGTTAGCCTACTCGCTGAAGAAAAGAATCATTTACTTACCTTCTTTTGGATCGCCATCTTGGTGACTTGGGACGAACGCAGGTCACAGTCTGCAAAAGCCCTTACCCGTAAACTCCGGGCTTCCTATGAGAGTTTTGGCAGTATGGACGAGGTCATGGTCCTAAGGAAGCGGTATTGAGGAAGCTGTGTTGAGTATGTTGTAGAGAAGGACGACACACGATCTTCCTCGAGATTCAAAAAGTTTGGCCCCACCAGAAATTTTGCGACCGATAAGTCAATCACGTGCAGATAAGACTAAAGCCTGGTCCCTTGTTTCTGGCACTGAAATGGGGGACTATAGATCAATTAGTATCAATAGTGATATCTTGGACGATCGATGAGTCAAATTCTGGGTCCTGGGGACAGTACTTTGCCTGTGATTCGAACAAAGATGATATTTTCTGAGACCTTGCTTCATCCTTTGCTGAAATGTTTGACAAGATTATCAGTAAACTCAGCGTCGATAAAGCCGCTATCATATGTAGTGGGGCTGATTACCTAACTCCCGCATTAGCTTCTCGTTCTCGAAATGGCGGCACGAATGATATCAGAAGTTATCGGGAGAACAGACCACATTAAAAAGCGGCTCAACTCACTCGACCTTGAATGCTCCTAGCCTGCCTCGGTCATTGTCACCAACAACTCGGGCGCCTCGTCGGCCCTCACCATCAAGACTTTGATCTTGAACTATTGCAAAACGGCCAGCGACAATCATGAGCGGACGAGTCCTCGCTGCAGGGCTACGGCCTCTCCCACGCCGCGCTGCGGTTCTTCCCGTTAGACACCTGCATCGCCAATCTACCGGCGGACTTCTTCAAGCCGATGCTGCGATACGAGCCACCCGAAAGCGAATGTGGCAGGGTGGCAATGCATTTCACAATGCTGTTACTACGAGGAATGCCTCCTTCGCGAGGTTTTTGCCCAAGCTGATGGTCAAGTTTCTAAGGGTGCCGGCAATGTTTGGCGGTGTGGCCATCGGTGCTTTTGCTTGGGTACAATATCAAGCTGCCCGTACGTCAAGACTCGGATGTCAAGGTTTCCAACGGTTTCACTAATTTAACGCAGAGGCCGGTACATTCGCCGTGAATTTATTCAACACAACTACGGATACTATATCGAGTACGGCTTCGAGCTTATTCGGAGGTGCCAAGGATATCGCCGACCAGGTCAACCGAGGATGGGAAAGCACGAAAGAAAAAGCAGAATTACCTGACTGGGCCAAACAACTCTTTAAAATTCAAGAAGATATCGGCACTGGCGGTTCGGGAGGTTCGGGCGGTGGTGGTGAGCCAAAGCAGAGCAAATTCGGTGCCGCAGCTGTTGTTGGTGCCTCAGCCGCCGCCTACGGATACGACAAGTCGGATGACGAGGACCCTCGAAACGGCGAACAGGCGGCCAAGGATGACCAAATGATGGTTCTGACCAAGAAGATGATCGAGATCCGAAGCATTCTCCAGAGAGTTGGCCAGTCAAGCACCCTCACACTCCCCTCTATCGTCGTTATTGGCTCCCAGTCCTCGGGAAAGAGCTCCGTCCTGGAGGCCATCGTTGGCCACGAGTTTCTTCCCAAGGGATCCAATATGGTCACAAGGAGGCCAATCGAACTGACACTTGTCAACACACCTTCTTCCAGGGAAGAGTATGGTGAATTCCCTGATCTCGGATTGAGGCGTATTTCCGACTTCGGATCTATTCAGCGAACGTTGACCGAACTTAACCTTGCCGTTCCTGATAGCCAGTGTGTCTCCGACGACCCGATTCATCTTACAATTTATTCCCCCAATGTCCCCGACCTGTCACTTATCGATCTTCCCGGCTACATCCAGGTTGTGGGACAGAACCAGCCTCTAGAACTGAAGCAGAAGATTTCCGAACTCTGCGACAAGTACATTCAGCCTCCTAATGTCATCCTCGCCATTTCAGCTGCCGATGTCGATCTTGCAAATTCCACTGCTCTTCGAGCATCTCGCCGAGTTGATCCCCGAGGCGAGCGAACTATCGGTGTTATTACCAAGATGGACTTGGTTGACCCTGTCCGCGGAGCAAGCATTTTGAATGACCGGCAATACCCTCTGAGACTGGGTTATGTGGGTGTTGTTCCTAAAGCTCCTCAGAACCAGGGTCTCTTCAAGATGGGCAACACTAACTTACTCTCACAAATTGTCAAGCACGAGAATGCTTTCTTCTCATCTCACCCCATGGAGTTCGGTCCTGAGGCCGGTGTTAATGTTGGAACCCCCACGTTGCGTAAGAAGCTTATGCACGTTTTGGAACAGACCATGTCGAGCAGCCTGCAAAGCACCAGTGATGCTATTCGACAAGAACTTGAGGAGGCCACTTACGAGTTCAAGGTCCAGTACAACGACCGACCTCTTTCGGCCGAGTCTTACCTTGCGGAGAGTCTTGACGCTTTCAAGCACTCTTTCAAGCAATTTGCAGACGAGTTCGGCCGCCCTCAGATGCACGAGCTTCTGAAGCATGAGCTCGACCAGAAGGTTCTTGATTTATTAGCTGCCAGATACTGGAACAAGCCCATCGATGACCTTTCACCGATCAACCCCGACCTTGACAACCTCGCTGATCTCCCCAAGGCTCCTGCTGACTCTCTTTACTGGCACCGACAGTTGGATGCTTCCACATCCGCGCTTACGAAGCTTGGTGTTGGACGTTTGGCCACAACAGCAGTTGCCTCTTCCATTCAGGCTCACATCGACTCTCTTATCAGCAACTCCAGCTTCGCTAGCCATCCCTTTGCTCGACAGGCCATCATGGAGGCTGCCTCCACTATTCTGAACGAGAGATTCTACAGCACCAGCGACCAAGTGGAAAACTGCATCAAGCCTTACAAGTTTGAGATTGAACTTGAGGACCGAGAGTGGACCAAGGGCCGCGATCACGTTGGAGGTGTGCTCAAGAAGGAGCTCCAGGATTGCGAGAAGGCGATGAAGAACTTGGAAGATAGCGTCGGCGGACGCCGAAAGATCAAGGAAGTCATGGCCTTTGTCGACAAGGCCCGCAAGGGTGAGGTCGCTGTTGAGGGCGACAACCGTAGCGGCGCTGGTGGCTTCAGCGCTGCTCTTCTGAGCAAGGGTAAGTTGGTCGCAAATCACCAAAAGCCTAAATGCTAACGAATTTACAGGACGCGAGGCTGTTTTCCTGCGCGACAGAGCTGATATCATCAAGATGCGCCTGCTGGCTGTTAAGTCAAAGCAGTGTGCTGACCCCAAGAACAAGTATTACTGCCCCGAGGTATTCCTCGATGCTGCTGCGACTAAGCTAGCATCTACTGCCGTCCTTTTCCTCAATGTTGAGCTCCTTTCCGAGTTCTACTACAACTTTCCCCGAGAGCTCGACCTCCGTCTAGGACGTCACCTGTCCGAGGATCAGATTGAGAAGTTCGCCAAGGAGGATCCCAAGATTCGCCGACACTTGGAGGTTATTCGCCGCAAGGAGCTGCTTGAGTTGGTCCTTGAGAAGATGGAGAGTCTACGACAGCTTGAGGGCCGCGATCGCGAGAAAGGAAACTCCGGCTCGCGACGCGACCGCAAGCAAAGCCGATGGGGTCTGTTCTAAACGGGCTTTCCCTTTAAAAATGAGAAATGAGGCCATATTGGGAGTAAGGAGTTGAATGCTTGGTTATTGATTTTAGAATATCACCGCAATCAGAAAGACTTGTTGGGTATGCTTAAGGGAGACTGGTTGGTCTCTCTAACTGTGTCTTGTCAACATATATATGTATGCAAAACCGATTGATGGCAGGCGAATGCAGAGGGGACGTTGTATGAGGATGTGTATAGAAGTGCTTGATTGCGCGCAAGGATACCCTCCTCAATAACATTGAATAGTACAGTCTACTCAAATAGCGATAACTACTAACATGACGCTATATTTATGTTCTCTAGATATATGTGACTGTGTAAAAATCATCATGTACAGAATTTATCATTATTATCCCAATGACAGAAAACTCCTTGCTCTTATGTACTACCTTCAGTCGTCATTTGTAATGTCACCTCCCATCGAATACTGCCTCCATGGCCGTATCCCTCGCCCAACCTGTTCTGGATCAAGGCTGAGATGCGCTGCCGTAGCTTGCTGAGCGACATTTCATCGTAGCCCTTGACAACACTCAACTTGAGGTTGGCCATGCAAAGACCATAGTGAACTTGCCAGAACTGGGCATCATCGATCGTCACCACGCTAGGTTCGGTCTCAATCTCCCTCAGAACGGCACTGACACCGTTGTTGCCTCCAGTGCCGCCATAAGACATCAGTAGCATAAGACCCTGAGCTACGGCGAGTCTCATTCCCAGGGCAAACATGGCAAAAGCGATGACGACACAGATGAGACGGTCGAGCCATGTGTAGAGCGAGATTGAGAGTAAGGGAAGAAGAGCGATGACAGCGGAGAAGGACAGGGTGAGGAAGTGGAAAGGGTTAGAGAGGACACTTGGAAGAGAAGCAAGGTACGAGACACGCATGAGTTTAGCAATGCGAGCATGGTTTCGAAGGCCATATGCCGAGACCAGTGTGCTCACCATTGCGGCAGCAGATACGAGGTCAACAGAGCCATCTGGGCCTTCATGACCATGTTCATGATGAGCCTCGTGGCTACCAAGAGACTCCAGAAAGTGTTTGAGAGTGTGAGAGATCAGGTCAAAGCCTCCAAAAAGGAGGAAAACAGACATGGCGAACCCGGCAAGGACCTCTGCTCTCTCGAGGCCAAAAGGGTGTCGGATACTGCTACGTCGCCAAACTTCAAAATTGCCAAGGACATCAACCATGACACAAACAGCAGCACTACCAGCGTCAAAGAAGACGAGGTGCGAGAGGGCTGTCGTAGCAAGAGATCCTTCTGAACGGAAGAAAACATACGTGGCCACGGCAAGATGGCACATGCTCCAGTAGCAATGGATGCGCTGGTCTTTTGTCATGCTTTTCCATGCTTCGCGAACGGTCGGGATCGGTAGAGAAGCGGGGAGAACGGGAGGCGGCCTCTGCGGTGGCTCTTTGAAGATTTGATGTTGTGAGGAGATACTACTGTGTTTGTATCTATGTCCGCGACGCTGTCCAATGTTCTGTCAAAATGTTAGCATGTGCCAAAGTTACGACATATACATGATCAACGTACCGACTTCACAGGCCCTGTAGAAATGACTTGCGTCTGGAAATTAAAAGGGTTCTTGAATCCAGGGGACGCAGCAGAGTCCCCCTTCTCGTCTTCACCGCCCATTGTTGGAAGCGATAGGGAAGATGAGGACGCAGCCGCGGGAGAGGGAATGAGGAGATTCGAAGTCGCCGAGTTCTGAGCGATAGCCTCGCGATTGAGTTGTCGATTTACCGCGACAGAGTCGTTCTCTTGGTCACCACCAAAATCAATAAACGCTTCGTGATTGGGGATATCGAAATCGTCGTCGCTGTCGCCCTGGATGACCAAACTCGGCGGACGAAGGTTCTGAAAAGAAGAAGCACCCTGATAGTCCGACATGTGTCTGCTGCTGTTTTCGGATATCGCGCCTCTTGATTCGGTCTAGGTCGATGATGATCTCAGGAGCCCCCTATTTCTGAACTAGAGGCCTGAGAAATTATGTCGTGGGGGTTTTCCAAGAGTTTGGGTCGCACAAAACCTGGTTTCGTCGATGGCGCGAGTCGTGAAAAAGAAGCCTGATGAGTTGGAATGCGTTGACGTCGCGATATCCATTACCTTAGCCATTAGGTTGTGGAGGCGGACCGATGGGGGGTAATGATCTTTCAGGGGTACTCCGGAAGATGCAGGGGTTAGACAACAGCCACAGAGCACTATCCATGTTCAGTATAGCGGGTGATTAGTCCCTTGTCTTCGATGTGGCGTACATGGACACAAGCCTCAGAGTAGTCGTCATTAGCTTCATATGGTTCCATCTGGCTTCAATAATTATTCCAACGTCCGTAATCTTGACATAAACAACGACGGAAGGGTTCTAGGAGTCATGCAGCGAACTCTCTTCCTCCGATAATGTCAACTCGAGGCATTCAACTGTTGCCATGAATAACTCACACTCGCTTCTGAATACCAACTCTGCACCTTGACTACCACTCGTTCGAAGCCTGCGATAGCAATTCAACACAATTGCTGCGCTCGAAAACTTCTTTCCACTCTCGTGATGGAAAACACTTCTCATAATAAACGGGACACTTCACCTACGCCGCCATCATCCCACCGACGAACACCCTCGAATTCCAGCATACTATCCAAGTTCCCCTTTTTAAGAACATCTCCCGAAAAACGACACGAGCAAACCGAACACGCAATTGACGACAATGCCGTCCCGGCTTCTCCTCGCCCGGCCGCACGACCGTCGGCGAGTGTGATACAGTACCAAAGAACTCGAAGACGAAGAGGATCACTTAGGAAAGCGGCGCTGCTTGGTCGAGGAGCACAACGTGAGCGTAGGGAAAGCCGACCGTTGAGCATTGACACTTCACATGCTGCTGCGTATGGTCTCGACCCTAATGCTGTAAAGACGGAAAGCCCATCATCGATAGATTCGTTGGACTTGAACGCGACGTCGGCCAATGCTCAACGGAACTTGGTCAATGGATTCACCCCTCTCCCAGGAGGACTCGGGACAGCACCAGTACTTCCTCAGAATGGAACAGCATCACAAACAACAACTCGCCCAATATCACTTGCGGATCAAGATGGGGCATCTTATACATCGACGGACGAAGAAGATATGCTCCAGATACCGGGGAGCTCGTCAACAATTCGGCAAGGCCTGTCTATGTCTTCTGGGCAGGACTCATACTTTAATAGTTTAGGCTCGGCCTCATCCCACGGACGAAGGCGTCCCGCCAACCGGGCAAAGTCGCCATTATCATTCAGTGGTCTTTCATCAAACACACTCCCCGCTCACGAAGATTGGGACTACGCAGAGACAGAATGGTGGGGATGGGTTGTCCTATGCGTGACATGGTTTGTGTTCGTTGTAGGAATGGGATCATGTCTTGATCTTTGGAGCTGGGCATGGGACGTGGGGAAGACGCCGTATGCGCCGCCAGAGTTCGAAGACGATGATACTCTACCAATCGTGGGGTACTATCCGGCGTTGATCATCCTCACAGGCGTTATGGCTTGGGTATGGGTTGTTGTCGCTTGGGTTGGTATGAAGTATTTCCGGCATGCCAAAATTAGCGGCGACTAATGTGAGCGTTTGACTATTTCTGGCTTAATATCTAGGCTCGAATTGAGTTCTGACAAGGACTTGGCTCGATGCCATTAATGATAATAAATGACAACTTATTAATATCTTTGAGCATCGTGGCTTCGGTAGTCAACTTGACAGGTTACTTTCCAGCTGCACTTGCGTCTTAATTTAGCTGAGAATTCCAAATCAGCTGGACATTGCAGCTGTTGGTTGATCAATTGTTGGCAGCTGTACACTTCCAATTCCTTATCACAGATCTCATTGGTGTTTTTAAAAGTTAAGCGCCGATACAGCGGTAACACACGCAAGGGCAGCCAATCAGGTCACTGCTGATCCTGACCAACAAGTAGCGACATTAAATCGTGGCATGCTCAGCGGGGTCTTGACGAAGAAGTTAGATGGAACCAACGCATCAAAGTTTAACTTTGCAGGAAGATTGACCCTTTGTATGCAGGGCTCGTACTGGGCGCGAAAAAAAAAACCATGGCTGTTGTTCATTGAATTTTGTGTTCCCAGGTGAGGAGCCAAGGGCTGAGTGGCGATATTGAGTCTTTTGTTGCACAAGGCAGCCAAGATGATGTGTGCATTTACAACGGAATATTCTAGCATGATTAGTGGTCAGTATTGATGCGTACAATCGTAAGCAGAAATTATCGAATCCAGTTGGTGGTAAAATATGGAGATCTAGGGTAGCCGTCGGAAATCAGATATTATCAAACCTAATGGTGTCCAAATTCCCCGAGGACATCAATTATTGCCCCATTGAGGTTGAGCAACTGTCCAACGGCTGATTCACATGCAGAGATCGACGAGATAATCCCCAAGAGCATCCCTCGAGACCGACTGGGGTTGAGGTCGAGAACTCGCCGTCTCCGACAATGTGGTTCTTGGCTAGTATCAACATCATGAGGCCGAGGATCTTGGCAGCAGGAATACTTCATGAGACGGTGTTCTCAGTCAATGCTGCACTTATAAATATTTTGCAGTAATTTATATCAGATTTCTTGATCGATATTCGTATAATAGCCGCCAAAGCCGTGCTCATAACCCCCAAGGGCCCCAACTGACATCCGGGACGTGGGGTTCCAAATCCGAGCCGAAGTGACCCAAGCCCGAATAATTAGCCTCCCACCCTTTTTCTTGGCTGGCGGCCCGACACAAGCTTACCTCGTGGACATGGCCATGAGGGTAAGTTCTAAGGTCTCGTGATGATTTTCTACAGCGAGAGACCTTGAATCTTGGATCTCACTAAAGAAACTGTCACCGACTATTGATCGAAAGTGCGGAGATTTTGTCTTATCGTGATTCAACTCGTGATGTGACAACGTTGTGTTTCATCTGTATACAAAGCAAGTCAAGCCACTGCATCAGAAGTGATCATAATCATCATGCGAGAGCCTGTCCCCTCGGGGAGCAAGAAAACATCAGACGTTGATATATGGTGTAAAAATAAACTAAGCAAACATCATCCTAAGCTTATGCTGAATTACCCAAATCTTTTTGTCATTTAGGTTCGAGGTCTTGAGCTTTCTTGCCTGTCTTCGCCTGTCAAGCTTCAGATCTCGTTATCAAGACTGCATGGATTTTGCTTATTTATTTATTTACCCATAAAGGTGTTCGTCAAGATTGTTTATTATGCATGTGTCGTACTCACTCACTACCTTACTCACGTCAATCGAGCCACGATCCATCTTGATACCAGTCATGACACTGTCTTGGCGCCATCGACCTTTTTTCTTTTGTGTCTGAAGTTGAGAAACCCCTCAACAAAGGACGAGACCAGGTTTGAGGAGTTCCCGAGAATCGGATCCGACTATTGTATTAACTACTGAGATAAATTAATGAATTACGAGCTGAGTAATAATAACAAAGGCAAAGAGGACAAAGTGACAGGCAAGACACAAGTGACAAGACATGGGAATGGAGACCAAAGCCCTTGTCAATCTCCAGCTACGCCTGAAACAATTCCACCCGTGGCCATATGTAATCAAAATCAAACCACTCAGAAGGGGTCCCAACCTCACTTGAACTGACAGATCCAAGGCATTTGCATATTTTTCTCATTTCAGCTGTCAACAGAAAAACCAGGTTTGGGGCCTACGAAATGCACGAGCTTCTTTGATGAGTATGTCTTGGAGCTTTGAGTCACCTTACTCGGTGCTCACCTCACCCGTCAGCTTCGATAGTTAGTAGCCTCGCCGTGTCCGAGTTTCGATAATTTTTTTGCCATCCCGTCCATCCAGTGCCAGTTCAGCCACCTACTTACATATTTGCCTGCTGCCAAGATCCACAATCTCATCCATTCTTATGCAGTAGATTCGGGGTTTGTTGACTGTGAAGAGGCGAGTGATGAACAAGTAAAAAGGAGAAATGTTTTGACGAGACAAAACTATTGCCGTGAACAAGATATTATTCCATCCAATGTTAGAGCCGCCGCTAGAGAGGTCTGTACTGTACTGTACTATAGCTGTAGTAACTGTACGCTGTAATAACACATCCACTCGATCCTCCCTTTCGGTAACCATATCTTCTAAAGTCCTCCCCAAGTTCTATCGATTCCTCTTCTAAACTCATCATCACCATATCTGATTCGTCATCCTCATCGATAACTCTTCAATTCTAGAATACATCCTGAAAATCGGAATACCTGAGCAATTCGATATCTTCATCACCTCCAAGACAAGTACATACCGACTGTACCTTGCTGCAGCTCATCAGGTGTCGGATCTCTCCACCGCCACACACGCACACAAACACACAGACCCTCCCCCAAAAACCCGCCCAGAGAGAGACCACCCCTGGCACGCCCGCCTAATTCGGCCTCCCCTACGGCCCCTACCATAGGTCACCTACAGCACCTCATCAGTGGAGGGACTCATCGGCCGAATGCCTGGGCTTCCAAAACCCGCCTAAAACCAAACCAAACCAGCCTCTTCACTCTTCACCCCATCTCCTTCAACCAACTCTCCACTCCGTCTTTTCTCCCATCTCCCATCAACTTACCTCTGCAGCCGTTCCAACACCATCTCCCCAAAATACCCTCTTCATTTCCATCTTCCTCTTTTTCTCGTTTACTGGTGCTGTACGTATCCTCCATCCATAACGTCTGTCCTCGAACCTCCTCCTTTGGCCGTCGGAAATTGTTCCCCTGCAATCTCACGAGGAATCCTGCGCCAGACTCGCTCCACCGCGTCACGATCCGTTACGATACCCTCAAAATCCTGTCCGACTCGATCTACCTTGACCAGTTCCCCCATCGAGGGGCTTGTTAATAGCATCATCGACCTCGCTTCCTATTGTGTTGTCTGTTAAACGTTGCGAATCTGGCTCGCTTTATTGTCGTCAGGCTTCAGGTCGCCACGCCATCTCGACAAATTGGGGTCGTTAATAATCCCTCCCATATCATACCTCCGGAACCCGCCTCGATTATCCTTCAACATCATCAACCGCCAACATGAGGGAAGTCAATTTCAGTATCCCCAACGTCAACAAGGCGTCCGTTGGTATTACCACCGCCCTATATGACCGCCGTGCTCTCGACTGCACCTCGACCCTCCCCCTCATCAACTCCCTCAACCATCTCGCCTATCTCACCACATCCTCTGCTCGCATCCGTGATATCCTCACCGTCGATGGAGGCATCGAGCGTCTCGTCTGCATTCTCAAGCAAGGCCGGAGTAAGGACATGATGGGAATGTGGAAGTGGAACCTTGCTTTTCAGTGTGTTGTCAATATCGGCGTCCGAGGCACGGAAAACGTCCGCACCAGAGTTGTTGAGGCTGACATGGTTCCCGTCATCGCTACCATCCTCGACAACTACACAAAAGCTGTTGATAAATGCCGCGAGAAGGCAGAGGAGGCCAAACAGAAGCAGAGCTACGACCATCACCGTCACCGAAGCCATGAACACCGTTCAACCCCTAAAGCTTCCTCCTCCAACTCAGCATCGGCATCTGCCTCTGCATCATCTTCGTCCTCCACAACAGTAGGTGCCTCTGCGTTTGGTCATCGATCTAGTTCTCGTGTCGATGCCACCGAGCAGCGATCTCGTCGTCACGGCCCACCGCCGTCCATTGATGTCTCAGCCTCTTACGCTGGGCCATCCACCGCTGCTCCTCAGCAGCAGACGCAACAACCCCTTGCCGATACTGCTATGGGCAACTCTCAATGGTCCCAGTCTTCTTCAGATCGATCTACGTCTTGGGGTTCATCTCGTCACCAGCCCCTGAGAGGTCTTGAAAGTCGTCACGCCACGACTTCGGCCCCCCGTCAGGCCATGCAGCCCCTTGCAACTGCAGTCCCTGCCAGCGAGACTCTTGAGGGCTTTGTGAGACCTGTTCGTGATATCGACCGCCTTGCGTCGATGGTACCATTCGGCTCAGATCTGTTGTCTCAACCCACATCCCCGACTACGCCATTGCCGCCGCCCCAGATGCGATCGCCCACTGTTCGCCCAGCATCTGCTCTTGGCTCCCAACGATCTCGTAGACGCCCATCGATCCGCCACCAGAACTCGACTGCTGATGCCGACGACATTAATGGAGACAGCATGCCGTCAGACGAGTCACCTGAGACGGAGATGACAGGTACTGATAACCTGCAGTCAGCTGTTGGTATTCAGGACATCACCATGGAAGATGGTGACACTATGCTCGGTGGTACAGCTCTTGACTTGGCTACGCCAACTGTCTCCGAGACCCACCAGGAGGCCAGTACTTTCAACATTAACCACCGTAGCCCCATGGACGGAAGTATTGCCAACAACAACACTCCGGCTCCGGTTCCTGCAATTGGTCTCTCACCTAACCGTCCTACGTTGAACACACCTCCTCAGCCCCCTCTGGCCGCCACTACCGTCCCTCGATATCTCCTCGACCGCAACTTTGTTCCCAACCCCCAGATGGTCGCTGCGATGCCCCGAGAAGAGGATGTGCTTATGTCTTTGCAGCTTCTTGCCTATGTCTCGAAGTACTGTGGTCTTCGCTCCTATTTCCAGAAGAGCCACCTCGTTCCTCGTCTTAGGATTGGCAAGGAGCTCGCTGCCATTGATAAGGACATGTCTGCCATGGATGAAGAAGAGGAAGAACCCGAGGTCTACGATGAAGATGCCGACGATGAGGAGTACTTGCTCCCCAACGACTTCAACCTCTTCCCACTGGTTGAGAAGTTCACAGTCCGCTACCACAGCACTGATATGCAGTACTGGGCCGGCGTTGTTATGCGAAATCTCTGCCGTAAGGATGACACACGCGGAGGTATCCGCCAATGTGCATACTACCAGTGCGGCAAATGGGAAGAGTACACTCGCCAATTTGCCAAGTGTCGTCGATGCCGACGCACCAAATACTGCAGCAAAGAGTGCCAGAAGAGCGCCTGGGCTTTCCACCGCCACTGGTGTGTAGCGGCCACCCAGTAAGGTCGTTCGTTTGGTGGTGGCTCAGCACAATGATTTACACGACAACGACAATCAATTCATAACAGCATCTTCTCGGCGCATCCTGCTGCATCAATGCTTGATTCATACGCATTATTCTTTCAAGGGTCGCAAATGCATTGCACAGCAAAGCGTGTCATGAGCGCATGGCGTTTCTTCTCGATACCACTGGTTTTGCTTTCTTTTTCATGGGGCGTACGGGGTTGGGCATCATTGACGGTCATTGACTTTGGGTGCATCATCGCATGTCATTGCACATTCAACGTTTCTTTGTCTCTTATCTAACACTTCTCTCACCTTGGAGGTTCCCCTTTTCTAATTATTTCTTATCGATGTGGCTGCAACCGCTCGGGGGTTATATATCTCTGAGCTCTGGCGTTTTCGACCGCGAGCGGGCATTAAGCAGACGATAATGGTGCTCGTTTATGTATATAGATACCTTTTGACTGCTGGGGGCTCTCGGATGGCACCACTCTCGAGGGCATGGACATCTGGATATGACTTGACGACGGAGGACGACGGAGGACGACGGAGGACGACGGAGGAGACGATGGTGATTCGCAAAAAGACGACACGGGCAGAGTCGGCTGCAAAATTGATTCAGTGGATACTGATTTGCATGTTCAACAGGGTTGGATGTGCAGCCTGCTTGGTGATTGAGCCCATGAAAGGGCATCATCTTGGAGGCTATCGGGACTGCTCAGACTTGATATGCAGTCGAAATCAGAATCCGCTATATATTCCTTTGGGTATAGATGAAATGACCAAAAATTCAAAATACCTGGCTCTTAAGTGATTGACCATGATGAAGCGGATTAATTTGAATACCTTGTAGACACAACGTAAAGATTTCGAAGGCAATCGAGTCCGAGTCTTTAAGGTAAATCACATTGTGCAAGTAATAGTATTGTGACAGAAAATATGAATATTGACCAAATGGTTTCGATTTACATGCAAGAGGACCCTAAACGCCAGCCCTTGTACTTCATGTCTAGCCTTTCTTTTCAACAGCAATGCATCACGCAAGCCAGTCTCGCCTTTAATCTCACCAACGATTATCAACACAATGTCTCTCCCTCTCTTTACCGAGAGCCCATGGCCTTCCGTCTCGCCTTGCCGGGCCGAGACTTGGAAACTCTGCTGCCGGCCTTCATCTTCTTGGGGTCGAAACCGCTGAGATCGCCGGAGCTCATGGCATCGCCTGACTTAGCGTGGCGCTTCTTGCCGCCGAAGCCGTACTTCTCGTTCTTCTTGGCTCGCTTGTGGTTGGCTCCGGCGCCGACTTGGCCGCGACCGGCGCCTGCGCGAGGGTTGTGGCCCTTCATTTCCTTCTCGACACCGACGTCGAAGATATCGGCTTCCTTGGTGTCGAGACCAGCACCACCAGTTTCTGAGCGCTCTGCAAATGGCTGTTAGTAAGGAGTCAAGTTGAAGTGGTGAGTTGCGGGGAATGCTTACTTCGCTTGAGGTTCTTGATCTTCTCAAGAGTCTCACGCTTGGCCTTTTGTCGCTCCTGGAGCTTAGCAACCTGGACCTGCTTTCCGAACTTCTTGAGGTCGCGCAGCTTGCGAGCCTCCTGGGCAGCCTTCTTGTTAGACGCCTCCTCTACAAGCTTAGCCTTGACCTTCTCCATGTGAGCATCCTCCTTGATCATCTCGGCGAAGTAATCCTTGGGACGAGAGAAGGGGACATTTTCTTTTCGCAGAAGCTTGCGGGCAGAGCGAGCGGCCTCGAGACTCTGGCTATAGAAGGCGAGCTCGCGCTGCAGATCGTCTGACACGTCGGGAATGGCCTCAGAGGTCAAGTCTGTTGAGATGATGGATTGATGGGTGGCGAATGGGACGGACTTGTCTGTGGGGATGGAGATGCGGTTCAGCGCGGCGAGGAGAGCGGTTGTGTTGTTGATGGTGAGGCGCTGGTGGGGAATGATGTCTTCCTTGTCCTCATCTTCGAGGTCCTCAAGATCAGACATGGGAATATCCTCTTCATCTTCCTCTTCCTCCTCGTCGTCGTCCTCTTGGACCGCGGCCTTCTTCTCAGGTGCCAGCTTTGCAATTTCACTCTTCTTGAGTGTATCTCTCTTTGGCTTGCGAATAATCTTTTCCTCGAGTTCGATTGAAGAATCTGAGTCGTCGCTGTCGTTGATGCCGTTCAAATCGTACTGACCATTGTTAGTCAAATTCTCGAGCGCGACTTGGTTCATAACAAACCTGAGGCTCTTCCTCTTCCTCATCACCATCCTCCTCCTCGTCGTCCTCCTCATCATCGTCTTCAAACTCAGCCTCAATCTCAATGGTCTTCTTCTTCTTCTCGTCGTCCTTGTCTGCCCCGCGAGCAGCAGCGTTGCGCTTCTCAGCCTCCTTCTGCTTTTTCAGGAGCTTGAGCTTCTTGAAGTCTGTGCCCTTCTCGGCGGCGAGAGCCATCTTTAGTTTGCTTTTTGTGACCATTTTTGCATATGTAAATGTCGAATGCGACTTTGTCGTGTTTGGTAGTCGGCGCAAAGCTTCTGGGCAAATGTTACTGGGTGCTAATAGGAAAAATCTCCAAATTCTGCCGCGGGACTGACTTGACCGCCTTGACATTTTTTTAGTGGAGACTTTCCTTTTTGGGGGGTTGCTAATGAATGCTACCTTGTCTAGCCAGGTAGGGGAGGAAAGAAAACTCAGGACTTCGATCCTAGATGATAAAAAGACTTAGGTAACTTACTATGAATTTAGGATAAGTTTAGGATACCTTTTGCTGAATTTACTTTGACACCTTGTATTGAGGTCTGATGTTTTCTTGCTCCCTGAGGGCTTATCCACTCACTCACTCACTCAGGACCAAAACTTCATTGACCCAAGGCAAAGTCTTAAGAATATGTGCTACGGCCTATTTCAGGGCGTCCAATGTTGGTGCTCTTACTTGCACTTAAACAAGTCTGTTTATTCGATTAGAATTGAACTGCAGTGTTTCATTTCTTAGTACTCCTAAACACGCTTGAGCAATGGAAGAAATGGCAGGTTTAAGATCTTGCAATACTAATACAAAGTTGTACTAAGATTATTCTTTCTTCTAGTATTTACATTCTTCTCGATGTCTGTAGAAGATCTATTCTCTCTTCAGTTACTTCGGGGACAAGCTTCAGTCATTCGAGTGTCTCATCTCAGCAAAAGTACGTTTTGCTTCCTTCAAACTATCTACATTGATGACATCAACGCCTTCTTTAAGCAATTTCTTGTCAACTTGTCTCTGGACTGTCGGTGACATCATTGGCATGCCCCAATATCGAACCAGGAGACCTCGACTATGGGCTTGAGCGATCTGATCGCGTATCAACTCCAGCTTCCCTGGCCCAAAAAGATTGCCAATCGAATTTTTTAACGAGGTGCTGGCATAGTATGAGTTGGTCTTGTCGTATTGGCCTTTGGCTAGACTCTTGAGTGGTGCATCAAAGAAGACGTCGTGTGAAGGGTTGGCTTCTTTCACCAGGCGAAACTTGGTCTTACCAGTTGCCACAACTGTGATGGGCCTGGACACAAACTCGCCGTCGCTGACATGGCTCAACCACCCCCTTTGACGAAGCGGCTCTAGCTTCTCCAGTAACAGTGGCCATGTTTTATCCGGGTTCGACTTCAAGTCCACCAGCAACACCACAGTCTGGTTGGGTTCGGGGTTATATATACCTCGAGGTAGGAGTTCTGGATCTCTATCTTGATTTCGAGTCTCAAGTAAGTTCACTAGAGGTTGAATGTACATTGAGGTCAAAGTTTTTTCGGTTGATAGATCGCCCTTGGCATGGCCGACCATGAGTTCATCCCGGACCTTCCAGACATCTGCTTCGATGCCAATGCAGCCAGCCGCGATGGCACCGGTGAAAGGCTTAGGGTTCCAATAGTCGTTGTGCGAGTGGCATGCTATAGGAATTGGGTCGTCAGGCCCCGAGTCACGTCTGATGTGAAGACTGCCTCCCTGTACTTCAGGAGTATAAGGCCAGATCATGGATGTGATGGCAAGGATAGCAGCGAACATCAGGGCTATTGAACTATTCCCAGTCAGAAGCAGAGAACGCATAGGAGAACTCGAGGCTTACCTGATAGCGGCTACTGTCATACTAAAGGCAAGGATATAGGGGTTTCTTCTGGCCCTCAAGCGAGGCAATTCATTTTTAGAGACCATTCCTGTTGCCTTTTGCCCTTGGGATGATGAGTATATTGCCGTTGTAGTGGTTCCTTGTGGTTGTTGCGTATATGATGATCGCGTTGAGAGGTTGACGACTGAGACAGAAGTATAGGCCTGCTATGTATCAGGGAGAGACTTTCTTTGTGCTTACTTTGGATTGAAGCTGCTTAATATATTGCTTTCTAAGGTTTAAGGAAGATTTTGTGATCTGTTGACACTTTCATATTAAGGTTACTATGTCGGTATGTCGTGTTAAGCATACTGTCTGTTATCGTGCTATCGTGACTTTGTTCCAGTCATATAATTGGCTATGTGCTGTGAGATGGGCATTGTAATTGAAGTTAACTGAAGATGGTTTCGGGACGCCGAGATAGTTTGAGGCTATGATGATGTCAGCGAGTCTCAGAAGTCGAGTGGGCTAATGAGTCAAAGTATCCCATCGGCTGTCATAAACCTCCATTCCGTACCTCGCCCCACATCACCCCTGTCATCGTGACGGTACCTGTGGGGAACCCAAAAACCCCTCTGACCCTTCACAGCTAAAATC
>JABEEM010002989.1:0-11422 GCA_013363185.1 Fusarium secorum | reverse complement strand
GCGTAGTTGTTCTTGGCGAGCGACCTGACGACTTTGCGCACCAGTGAGGCGACCTCGTAGGGTGCTGGGTGGTAGACCGTTTTTTTTCGCGGCGGTCTTCAAAGAGACCCCATTCTTGACGTCTGCAATGGCATTTTCTAGGTCGTCCGCAGAGTATACCGGCATTGTAGAAGTAAAAGAAGAGGATGAAGAAAGAAAAAAGTGAATTGAAGAAGAACTCGATTTATCGTGGATTTAAATACTGGTGTGGACGCGTCTGAAGACGTGTCTGAGGCGGGGGTCGGTTACCAGGGGGGGTCGGTTACATGGGTGCTTGACTTACACCGTCATGGTTTGCGAAGACGGTCACTAGTTAAAATTTCAAGGGAACGTTATCTTGGGACTGGAACTAAGTCAATGGGTCAAATGTAAAGTTCGTGTGGTATTGGATGGACGAACGTACAGGAATGGCTTCTGTTGTGACATATCGCTTACCCCCAGCCTCAAAAATGATAGTCGAGTTGAGAGAGGCCATCGGAGTATTATATGAATAGCTTTTGACCTGCCGCTATTGAAAGAGAATATTGAAAGTTTCTGTAGCATCGCAACAGGGAAAAGGTTGGTTTCGCTGAGTAATCGTCCGTCATAGAACAAAGAACAAGCACATGATTGAGGGGGCGAAGCCGAAACCTCAACAAGCCAATGAGCTCATCGTGTAGCTAATGGATAAAACATTATTACTACCTTCGTCACATACTAGGTCATCCATAGTCACTTTGCCCCAAACAAACACCACTCGATTCATTGAGATTGGACCTGTGATTTGCGGAGAAGCTTCGGTTTAAGCTTTCCTCCTACCACCCCATCCCATACCTTCATCCAACCAATGAAACCCCCATGGACCAGTCGAGGCGCCTTTTTCATGCCCAAGACCTCCGAAGGATCTAAACAGAAAGGCTTGAGCTATTAATTACTTTCCATCATACCACTCAGAACCCTGCAAAATTGCGAACTGGGCAAGCTAAGAGCTGTAGTCAGACGGCACAGACGAAGCTAACTTTCAGCTTTAATCGAAGAGTGGATCACGATCGTCCAAATATTTAGGTGAAACTAGCCTTATGTCTCTTGATGTAACCTCATGGGCAACACCATGCCTCTTCGAGCTAGGAGTGCGAGGGACACGACTTTAGAGACCGCGATGGACAAGTCGATGTATGCCTTGTGATGGTCACTTGCAACTAGTAGCGGCGCAATCTTACCCGAATCCAGTTTGTCGGTCTGTCGGATAAGTATAAAGGACCCCGACTTCCGCATGCCCTTTAAGCTTCTCGTCCTCAACAAGCTGCCTCGCTTTAACGTCTCTGAACCCAATTAGCACCGAAATCACCGCACAATCTCTCATCATGAAGTTCACCACCGCGCTCCTCCTCCTCATCCCTCTTGCCGCCGCTGGCCCCGCCATCAGTACTGCCGAGGGTCTCCCAGACCTCGCTACCTCCGGCGAAGACGGCTACAGCCTCTCCCACGGCGAGGCTCTCCAACTCGCTGCCAGAGTCTGCCCTGCCAAGTTCCCCCGAAAGTGCTCTATCGGTAACTTTTGCTGCCGCACTAAAAAGTGTTGCAAGAAGGAATGCTGCAAGAATACTGCAAGATACTGTAGTGCAGGACGATGCTATCGATGAATGCCAATGGTGGATGAAATTGTCGTTGGTAGGCTGCCAAGTCTCGATTCGAGGCAAACACTAATGCGGAGTTGCAGCTATGAGTGGTATGACTGAATATTGTACATGATTATGATGCTCTGTTTGGAGCCATTATAATAAAGCTCTCTGATCTACGTCAGACTAGCGGACTTTTTGAGACAGCCTCGAATCCATAGTATACTATCAAGAGATTTCGCTCTGTTATCATATATCCCTCAATATGCTCATTCCAAGCAGTTGCTGGCTCCTGATTCCACAAGTAACGTAGAATACCGTCTGTGAAGCCATCCTCCAACTCCACCAAAAGGATCCTCCTTATCACTCGCTTCTTTCCTCCCATCAAACGTGATGACCTGAAGTTTCAGAACGGCCACCTGCTTTGCTTCATCGAGCTCTGCGCGAATCTCAACGAGATTGTCGACGTCCATCGGTGAAGGAGATGACTGGTGAGGATCAAAGCAGCCTCTCATAGTGATACATGTTGGTGTTTTTGATAGAACAACGAAATGGTTGGTGAAATATGTGCCTGTTGCGTGTCAGAAGAAACGGTTCCGAAATCATGAATAGCATACCTGGTTCATATGTAGATGCTAGAAGATCTTGCTTCTCCCATAAGTCGTTCTTGTTCGCCTCGTTCTTGAAGAATGTCATGATTCTTCTCTGGATACCATATCCTGTTCACTGTCAGCACTACATCTGAAACGTGTCTTTCGTGAACCTTACCGAATCCTCCCCACATTCCCGCAATGAACCTCTCAACCAATTTTGTTCCTCCGTCCTTTGCATCCTCCAAAAGCACCTTATCCAGCTTATCAAACGGCACTTCTCTCACACACGAGTCGGCAGAGCCCGGTTTATTCCAAGGATTAATCTGCTTCAGCAGCGGATGCTCATACAACGACCTTCCATTGTCCGGTCCAAAGGGCTCAAAGTAGCATTCTCTTGTGACGAGATGAAAGCTTGCTACGCCGGTGATTGAGACCCCGACTGCGACTTTCGCTGCGAGGATTAGCCGTTGGCGAAAAAGAGGCGATATCCGCGACATGATTGGTGGTTTTTGCCAGGTATTGACCAACAGAGCTTATGGTTCTGAAAAAGGGAGACACTTCTAATAAATACTGGCCAAATTTCGGACTCCATGAAATGCCGAGGTCCGGAAAGACCAGAGTTATATAGATCTGAAACTCCACATATTCGGAACCGTTTCCATAATTATCGGTTGCGTGGACAAATTTTGATGTTAGCTGCTCCAGTTCGTCAAGACTTGGCAGCATTTGCTCAATTTGATTGGATCGTCAGATGTATCCACTGGGCATTTCCCGCTGGCTGTGTGAATTTCCCGCTTATCTAATGAGTCTAATCCATGCTGCTCACCCTAGACCTGGGATTTTTGACAGCGTCGTTCACAGCATTGACTACAGCTTGCAATATAACTTAAGGCCATTCTGCTGCTGGAATATCCGATACTAGACCTTCTTTTAACAATAACATAACTACACATCACCCGTACACCCCATGCGCTAGCTTATGATTCGTTCAATGGAATTTGGTGGCGGATCTGGCAGATACCGGCGTTCCAACCGAAGGATTCTTTCGCAAGTGCTTGATATACCTCCGTAAAGTGAATGCTTCCAGAGTGAGCGCCATGCCGGATCTAGACTGATGCCAGATCTTGAATCCGCCTTATCGTACCCGGAAATGATGTGGATCAACGGACATAAATGATCCGCAAAGCCTCCATTCCACGAACAATAAAGTTCAGCCGGCATCCGAATATCTAAACCCTACAGCCTTCAGTTAATATCCAGCACGTCCGTCAGCCCAACGAGGCGTTTGGGTCAATGGCCTTCCCCGGACTGTGCTCCAACTCTAATAATTCGCACTTGCATTTGTGAGACACATTTCCAGTATGCTGACCTTCACTCTGCGGCGCACCTGTAAGTCCGCCTCAATGAGCCGCACAGTTCGTTGGAGATGTATCCAAATGCTTCAGGTATCGACAAGATCATGCCTACCGCAAGTGGTCGCCGTACTGATGGCTTGCCCTGCCGGCAACATTGCCACAGCCAAGACTCATACTCACCACCAACAGAACAAGCCAAACGCCAAATCAGACCCTGCCAAGACCTCCCGCCAATCTCCCCATCAAAAGCGTAGCAAAAATAAGCCTAATCTGTAATCCCTGGAATGCATAAGCATATCCCATGAAGATCCCCCCGCCTAGCTCCCTTCGGTGTGATGACCATCCTTATTGGCAGACCAATACAGCCCATTGGTTTAGAGTACGAAGATCTCGTCTAATCCAGACCAATGGACATGGTATGCCTGAATTAACGTCGACAAAGCAAAACCACCTTCGAAACCACCTTGGTCCGTGCCCCTGAGTTCTTAATGAGACAAGTGTACCCCGTCATACCGCGGTTTTAAAGTTCTTGGGGTGCTCGATGTTTCGCCTGCGCGGTAGACCACCATGAAGCTGTTCGCGATATTACGCTTGTTTATTCTCATTTTACCGTGTATATTCCCGCATGTCGGCGCTACTTCACCGACTACTGCTCAACGGCTAGAGGACGCGTCGCAATGTGCCGTGCGTACATCCCATCTATCGCGCGCGGTGGGTTTATTAACCAGTTTGTAGATTAAATGCTTCTCGCGATTCGTTGATAAGCCGACGTTCTCGACCGCCAACAGAGAACGGATATGCTATGATCACAAACTCAGCAATACGGTAGCCGGCTGTATTCACACAACATGCCCGATACGCGACCTGTTCGGTAGGAAACCCCTCAAGATCCGCTTTGCAAGGATCAAGCTACTTACACTCACGGTTGCTGGACAGACTTTCTCAAGCTTGAGCAGACAAACTGCGGCAGACCAGAGCTCGAAAACGATCACAACATCAGAGGCATCAACTACACGATCCTTGGGATAGCGGTGTTTTCCATCGTGCTTCGAACGGTCACAAAATCGTATCGTTTTTCACAATGGGGTGCTGACGATTACCTCATCATCGCAGCGTCGGTAAGGACATCCCTTCATGTGTCATGCTGATTTACTGACATGCTAGCTCTTTACCGGAGTTCAATGCATCATCATGGGCCTGAGTGAGTTCTGCATCATATGAATGTCCAACCCGCTCATTACTGATTATGTACAGTGACATTTGCAGGCTTGGGCCGGAATATCTGGACACTTGACGACAGTACCATCACCACGTTTCACATCGTAAGTCCATACATTGACCCATCAACCTCAGCTAACAAATATAGTATCTCCTCGTTGTTCAATACGCCTACGTCCTAAGCCTCTGCCTCATCAAGCTCTCAATACTCTATTTCTTCCTCCGAACATTCCCCGATTCAACTTTCAGATTGATCATCAAATATACTATCGCCTTCAACATTGTCACGACAATCATTGTCACCATATGCGGCGCACTGCAGCGACAGCCAATTCACTTGCTTTGGGATGGATGGAAAGAATATCCACCTCGCGGGGTCACGCTTAATATCCCGGCAATCATCTTTTTTCACGCTGGTGTCAACATTGCTCTTGATATCTGGATGTTTGCGATGCCGTTGACGCAATTGTATTCTCTGGGACTTCGACCAAAGAAGAAGGCAGGTGTTATGGTGATCTTTGGCGTCGGTATCTTGTAAGCCTTCCGTTCTGCGCTGCGGCATTTATCTTAACATACGTCTAGTCTCATTGCAGCTAGCTGCATCCGCATCCCCTACTTGCTCGACTTCACCAGAACCTTGAACGCATCATGTTAGTATCACCCATTCCCACCAGACTATCTTCTAACGGCCAAAAAACAGCTGACGCACAAGGATTCGTCGTATGGTCTAATATCGAAAGTGGCGTAGGCATCTTGGTAGCCTGTATGCCTCATATGCAACCGATTTTCCGCGCCATAGCAGCACGAGCTAGATCGTGGAACATTCTACCTAGTGGTTCCAGCAGCAGCACTGAGGGAATCTTTGTTCAGAGGTCTCTGGCTACTATCAAGATGTCGCGTAGTGACGGAACGACCTTGGTTGAACCGGATGACTTGGTGCTGCATGATACAGGGGGCTTGTTGAGTGAACCCAGTCCGGCAAAGGTTGATGGTAAATTTGGGAGTGTAAGTGAGACGGGTACATCGAGATGACGGCGTTTGGAAGCTCTATCAGTTGATTCTGCATTGGCACTGTTTTACGTGTCTGCATCGGAATATGTTAGAAGCATAAAGCGCTGCATCAGTATAGCATAACAGTCCATCTATTTCATATCTGTTTATATCATTCTATTCTTTCCTCTACAACACTACCTTTCGCGGCTTGATAAACACTCTGTCAGGGTTTCTAGTCAATGACGAAACTGGCTTAGGTCTCGCAACATCAGCTGGCAACGGCAACAACTCAAACGTCCAGATGACCAGAGTGAAGAAGATCTTCATCTCGAGATACGACATCCTCCTTCCAAAGCAACCTCTCGGACCTAGCCCAAAGGCTTGGATGGGGAACGCCTGGGAATCAAAGCTCACGTCCTCTTTCCCATCTGGACCCGCAGCTGTCTTTAGCCATCTCTCAGGCTTGAAACTCGAGTAGTCGTAATCCTTCTCCAAAGGCTTTGGTCTTCGAGATTTGACCCACTCACTACTTCTTGACTCGTCGAAGTCGATCGGAGGTGATAATATGCTTGGGCCGTTTGATAAGAAGACTACGGTTGTGCCTTTTGGTACACGTGCACCGAGGATCTGTGTATCGACCTGAACTTCTCGAAGAGTCATGCCAAAAGGATATGACAGGCGAAGAATCTCTTCGACGACTGCATCGAGGTAAGGAACACGAGTTTGAATAATTTCAGTGAGTGAGGGCGGACGTCGCTCAGATTTAGCTTGTGGATAAGCTTGTTGAAGCGCGTTGCGAAGTTCGGATTGAGCTCTTTGCTCGGCGCTGAGATAGCTTAGGCCCCATCGCACAGCTGAGGAGGTTGTTTCATGGCCGCCGATCAGGTAAGTCATCATCTGGCGATACGTGTTAGCACGATGCTCTTCATCGCTTTTCATAGGGCACTGGCACTTACCTCACTGGTGATCACCTGAGAGTAATAATCAGGCTCTCTCCCCTCCTTCTTCGCCAGCGCCTCTTCTCGAACAGAAATCTCATCGAGCGCACACTTCATAGCCTCCCCATTGGCTCTTCGCTTAATACCATTTGCGATTTCTCGTTCTTGCAACTGCTTGGTAAGGACAAAGGCGTTCTTCAGGGTCGCTGAAAAACTTCGATACATCCAATGGAATAGCGGCGGAGAAGGCGTCTTCATGATTTTGGCGACGCTCTCGGCGACAGTTGCCAAGGCGTTGAGCTCTTCATTGAGAGGGAGTTCTTTGAAAGCGATTTCGCCGTCGATCTTTGTTGATGGAGTGTCGTTATCTAGTGCAAGTTCCTGAATTTCCTTAACGAGTTGGGTATGTTGAGTATCGAGGCCAAAAGCTGCGCATACGATGATATCAAGGGCGGCGTTGTGTACATCCTTCGAAGCCGAGAAGAACTGTCCATTGGCGTGCTCAGTCTTCATACTCCAGAGTTCAACCAGCCGAGAAAACTTGTCGTAAATTTCGGGCGCAGATACCTTGACTCAAATCAGTCCCTCGATCATGAACCCGATACTATCATCTCGCTCACCTCTGACAGAAACGATGGTGTCATCAAATTTCTCACAAGCTCCTTATTCTTCCTAAACTGCGGATCCGAACTCGTAAGCGTGATATGCGCTCCCGGCACAACACACTGAAAAATAGCAGTGCTCGATGTCCCTCTATCAAACTCCTTCACCCGATGCGTGCAAATCTCAGCTGCCTCATAATGATCAGCGACAACAACCCACGGTTTCCCAAAAGGGCGGATAAAAGCCTGGAATAACGGTGATTGGTGTTGAATAGCCTGCGTCGCTAACCAGTCGGTCAAGCTCCCGAATGCCTTGACGTCTGGGAGATCGCCCAGGATACGATTAGTCGCGGAGACGTTATAGGGGATGTCCGCTAAGGGACGGGGTAGCATTGAGCGGTAGAGGGTGTAGGCGATGCCTGCTAATAAAAGACATCCTAACAAGACCCTCGTGGACGACGAGTCTAGAGCGTCATGCAACGACATGTCTGCAATTTCTCACTGCAAAATGTCACAAAAATGAACAGACCCATCTTGTCACAGTCAAAGCGGGCCAAGGGACATTTTTAAGAGAGTCAACACGGAGATAACAAACTGAGACAATTAATTCAACGTTTTGCTAGCTACCCCTAAAGAGGTTAGATGGTTTCAACGATAGTAAGCCGCAATTGAGAGGTGCTCCAATTACAGGGCTAGCATTACGAGGTTGGTTGCACAGTTGGGGCCTCGCTAGAGCGAGCCCCTTTAAAATCTGATGTCAGAACGCCAAGCCAATTTATTGATATGACAAGGTCAGCCCAGGGGCTTTGGTGACGGAGGCGCCAATTGACTGACTGTGAGTGAGACAGTGATTGCTCTGTAGCTGATACGAGGAGATGCTGAAAGGTGGCGTCCGTCAGACTGCAGGCCACGTAAGATTCTCAATGCAGTGCTGATCTGTTTTGGAAATTGATATCCGCAGTTGTTCAGATACTACAGTAAACCGTCGGGATTTGAATGCCACAAAGAGATCAAGCAGTATACAAGTAGGCAAGAGATAGCATGTGCCACTTTCAATAGTTCACCGCTGGACCAGTGGTATCCGGATATCCGGATATCCGGCTCTCGGCATCTTGACACTAACTCAAACCATAAGCACTCATGCCCGCGCTGCGGCAAAGATCAGACGAATTGAGTAAATGCCGAAATCGGCTTATGGGTTTCGGTGCAACCAAGCTGCAGGCTCAGAGACATCGCTAGACACGATGGACGTTGGTAGGATGCACCGAACAGGGATGCTCCACTGAGCCTTACAGTCCTATTTCCGAGATGCCAAGTGCCGAAGGCAGAAGCGCTATAAGCTCCAATTATGCTCACTACGGCCTACTAGGCCAACAAAGTCACGAGAGAGTTGGGCAGGTTGAGTCGGATACTGACCAAGCTTTGTGCAACGGCAGGAAGGCCGTGAAAGGAACAAATTCTGATGGTTCACCGAAATCCGAATCACCTCCAGAACATTTGCCGGAAATCAGCCTCTTCCTGAACATGTCGCGGGGAATCACAAGACTGATCAACTTACCGACAGTCAAGATCCTCATAACTACAATGTAAGTGTTTGTATAGTAAACCTTAACCCGATTTGGTGGTTAACAGTTTAATGGACAGACAAAAACGAGCAGGACGGTTCTGCAAATGCAGAAACACTTAAAGATGAGGAAGTTGAGAAGGCCACGGCAGAGAGTGAAAAGTCACAGGAGGTTGGGTGCGATGAGGAATCTGATACCACGAAAGAGGAGGAGCTGAAATGGACGAAACATGGACGCAACTATTTCTAGACAATGACTTTGATTTTAAAACAGCCGTTGATAAATTTCTCTCTTAATAAGAATGGCCAGGTAAAAAGTGAGATTAGAACCTGGAAAACGCTTACCTCGATTGCATCATGTAAATGGTCGACCGTAGACAAAACAAAGCCCACTTCCTAGCCGTCAAGGAAGAGGTCGATATTGCCAAGCGCTGAAACAAGTAAGACCATGGAAAACTGGACTGTTGGTCTATTGATTCATTGAAGAAATGTAACATGTCCATAGGTTTCTAACCTCTACGCCGCTACCGTGCTTCTAATAAAATACTTTAGGCAAAAGCATGATCGCCCAGCTCTACGCCGAGTTCTTGCACAGTATAGGCGTAGTCGACAAGACGAAATTCACCATCAAAAGTAAATGGTACAAGGATAAGACTACGCCAGAAGTCTCGGTAAGTGTGCATCTTGACTCGTATCTGTTGAATGATACTAAAGTATCTACTACATTGTTTTCTTCTTGGACGCTGATAGGGTTGATCGAGAATCCGGGTTCGATGACATTCTAGAGGCAGCAAAGGCCTCACTCAGACTCTCGCGCAGCGCTCATTATTTCTTTCAGAAAGCACTGGATAAAAGTAGCGAGTCATGAAGTCGCTTCTCGAATATCATCAGGCTCGAGAACAACTTATTTGGACCTGGCTTTAGTAAATGACTTATACGAGGGACCCCATATACCTGCGAGTCGTCAATAACCCATAATGGTGGTTTTCTATTGATATCCTTCTTCTCTTTTCGCCTATCTGGTCTGCCAGTAAACTTATAAGATGCTACCCCAAGTTTCGTGCCGGCGGCTCTGTTTGCCCGTGTTGAACAGCACGCTTATGGTCCGCGCCTATCGCGACTATCAACTCTTGTGCAGTTTATTGAGGCGCACTCGAGAAGTATTATCATTTCCTTATTCGATTCTTGTCTTGGTATAGTTAATTCTTTGTCTATTGTACGTATTATGTATTACAATGGTTTTGTCTCATCTTGCCTACCGGAGCCACTTACGGGGGCACGACTCGACTCATGACTGATAATGCCTTCCAGAGAGACCTCTTAACATATGCCGGCCGCATGAAGCCGTGGCCCGGATCGATCCCCTCGCCGCCGTCCAGCACGCTCCAGAGCAGATCGATCTGCTGGGTGGACAGCAGGCCCGGTCCTCCCCACTCGGGCAGCCCAGTGAGGCCGAGGATCTGCTCGATTCTTTCCAGGAAGTTGAGGGAGGCGTTGGAAAAGCGGATTCCCTGCGTGCAGAGATACTGTGGCGACGCGTCGCCGATCCGAAGTCCGGAGATGGGCCCGAAGGGTTCAGCGGGGATGTGCTCAAGCCAGAGGATCATGTGCTTCAGGAGAACCTCATAAAGCGATATGAGCTGGGTGAAGACGGCTGTGATGGTCAAGGCAAGAGGTGCCAACAACGGCTGTAGAGAGGCGGATGGGAAGGGGGAGGCTAGGCTGGGGCTTGGGCCTTGGCCGTGGCCATTATGTCCACCTCCGTAGGGATGTGGCGACCAAGACTGGCCATCCAGCCCTCTCAGGTTCACGATATCAAACATCTGCACACCTTCGAGGGGCGAATGGCGCTGCCGGTTGTTCAGAAGCCGCGATAGCACCTGGAAGAGCTCCTGTGCTGACCTCAATGTGAACTCTCCGAGCGTGAGGTTGTCGATGAAAAGCGGGCCCTCGCGGAAGAGGATGCTGCTCAGGGTTATGGCGGACCGATGCGATTCGATAGCGGCCATGCGGACGTGTAAGTCGTTGTTGAGCTTGGACAGCTTGGATAAGGCGTCGGACAGATCGATACTGCCCATGGGGGAGCCCAGCTCCGGGATCACCAGGCGTGCGGGGTCGGAGCATATGACAGTGAGGTCGAGCTGACTTGGCTTCGTCTTTAATACGTCGTTCTCGTCAATGTTCCAGTCGTAGTCGGCAAAGGCAGAGCTATGCTTGAAGCAACTTGAGATCTTCAACGGCAGTCGCTCAGGGAGTGACGGAGTCTGCAGTTCAGCTGTCCCAGGAGTGGGCCACGATGACTCGAGGGCAAAGACAACGTTTGTGGTGGTTTCAATCGGCGGCGCCGCTATAGAGATGGAGGTTGTTGGTATAGTTGTTGGTATAGTTGTTGGTATAGTTGTTGGTATAGTTGTTGGTATAGTTGTTGGTATAGTTGTTGGTATAGTTGTTGGTATAGTTGTTGGTGTTGTTGTTGGTATAGTTGTTGGTGTGGTTGTGGGTAGCGGTGTGTGTGGAGTTGT